>DWME01001973.1:0-22497 GCA_018244795.1 Parelbella ahira ahira
CACTACTAGAAATTTTAAATTAGAAAAATCCTATAGTACCCGACCCGGGATTTGAACCCAGAACCTCTCCATCGGCAGCCGCGCTTGCAACCACTCGACCAGCGAGGCAGTCACGAATCACAAGCTCTATTTAAACCCTTTTTGCAAAATAATATATATATGTTTCATAAGATCTCAACATTTTAAACGATCGTGAAAGTATTGACAGGATCTAAAAATTTAGTAATCACTTAAAGACTTCAAATCGCAAATAAAAAGATTTGAAAATTGATCTACGAAATTTTTTTGCAAACTATACCTTATCTAGGACGCAGCAAATATTGAACGCTAGTGAATAGGAAACGCATTATAAGTTTAAACGCGATTTTTATGCTGCCGTAGTTTTCTGATATAGTAGTTACATAGTTATTTCACAGTGCGAATACCCGAGTTATGTAAAAATCACCATCCGCTCCGGAATGAACGCGACGGAAGAAAATCTCCGTGCGTTATTTAAATTTCTTTCGTGGAAGTTGAAAAAATGCAATTTACAATGACTTTTTATGCGGACGTTACGTTGGTACTTGGGTGGTACAGTTATTATTTTTTATTCCTTGGGGCAATTAGTTTTTCTGGAAGAGTTGTCGTTTAAATTTTTTTATCAAATACGTTTACTTTTCAAAATTTATTTGCTTATATTAATTATCGAACTATATACAATAAGTATTTAATACATTTATCTCTCGTCGAACTTAGTAATTATTCCTATCTTGGTGCTCAATCGGGATTATTACTAAAAAAAATAGGTAAGTTTATTAATAATGATATGATATGATTGATGATAATATGATAATAATACCTAAGAACATCTACCACGTGACCATCTGATCTGAAATTATAAAGAACTTGTGATATGGTAATCAGACTATCATAAATACCTATATGTATATATATATAACTTCAAGGAAGTATTTACACCCCGCTCATATTTTGCTCTACATTTGCTGTTTTGATTGAATATAACATCACGCCTGTATTTCGCCGAAACGGGTACACAGAGTAGGTATAGTAAGTACATTTCCGCATTTCACCAGTTATTTTGTAGACCTTTTAATTTTGACGGGAGAACTGTTTTAGAAAGATCTGCTGGTAATTATAGTAAGATAATGTTGCAAACGTGTTCTAGCATACAATTATTAACGCAGACAGCCACGTGCGTCACTAATTGGAACAAGCCGTGCTCGTCGGTCCGTAATACGTATTTGATTAACAATAGCAACGGCTAATGTCATTGCTATTGCTGTGATTATGAGATTATTTTTTAATAAAGTAGGTTTAGCCGTGATCACGATCGCTGGAAAGCGCAGATGCGTCCTAAGGAGTAGCACGCATGTCTTGGAAGTGTCTATTCACCCCTGTATTGAAGTCTTCGGTTATGTGTTCGGAAATATAGGCACAGATTTTGGTTTGATATATTTTTTGCTTTAGTCAAATAGCCCGGTGAAGATATTTTTGTCAGTGTAAATGCCGAAATTAGCTATTACATTTGCGTGTCAGGAGACGCTGTGTTTCCCTATTGATCGTGTTTAGTTTGTAAGCTGTAATTTCTTCTTAATTAATATTATTATTATATTAGGTGTTAATAAGGATATCAGTTGGTTAGTTTCGAATGGTAAACGAACTGTAGAAACGTTATTGTTAGGCGCAAGATTTAATTTATCAGAATGAGTGCACTTAATATTAGTTGGTCACAGACAGGTTGGCAAATTGCCATGTGAGTATTGTAATAAGCAACCGCAAATTTAGGCATGTGTTGCCGCACGAAATGATAGCGTACGACTCCCGCTCTTGCTGCGCTGACCCGTCACACACACACCTCCTGCTACTTAGCGCAAAATCTTTACTGGGCATACGGATGTGCGGACTGGGGTCCCCTAGACGGCTAGGTCATTTAGCTATACTTGGGTAGGCTTCACGTCGTGAACAACGAGCGTTCTGTCTTCTACATTTCATCATACGATTGTTTTCGAGAATGCATTCCTACGGTTTGATAAACTTGAATAGATAGGTGAGTGTACCCATATCTGCGTCTACACCAGCTGCTTTATCCGCATCCATCAATACGGAACACAGTGAAGCGAACGCCCGACGCTCTGCAACCGAGTAATGGCTCGTAAAGATAAATTATTAGCGTGAGCGCGCTAGCTCACTTTCTATTTCCGCTTTGGGAGTGCTCTAATTCTATTTGAAATTTATTTCTGATGGTAGAAGAAACAGGTATATAGTTGTAGTAATATTAAGCGATTACTGTGATAAGTTTGTAAAGTGATAACGGTAATGCCGACATTTGATATTCTCATCATAGGATTAAACGCCTTTCCAATTCCAATGGTGTAACAATAAATGAGTTAATGTTGACGACGACGAATATATTGACATGTTCCCGACCAATACATTATTATCTAGGAAATTGTAAGACCAATTTAATATCTTTTTGTTAGCATATTTTTAACAGATTGATTAGTGTAAATAGACAGTTTTCAGGGTCTCAATTGAACATAATAGAATAGAATAATTTATAAATATTGGAATTCAATAGGTACACCAATTTCTATATTGCTATTAGAATATGTAATAACTTATAGCAATAGGTATATACGCCGTTGGGTGTGCATTGTTGGTTACGGCGTCTGCTATTATTGGTTCTAAGTTGTCTTTCATTAGAATAATAATATAATCTTTAAATAGAATAGTCGTATGTAACATTTCTCAAACGATTTTGTCCATTGAAAATGGTAAAGAAATATGCATGATAGATTTAATTTTGAGAGCACTCAGTATATTATGATGTATAAATCGGTTATATGCATATACGACTTAGGAGATTTATATTGAGAATTTCATCGCTTTTCAACTAGGTTGTGCCAGGTTAAAATATTTGTAACAATTCATCCCTTATTTAGCCCGCGTACCGAGCCTCCATTACACGTCGCTGTTGGCAGGTATTGCGTGGCCACCTGCCAAATGAGCCCAGCCTTGTCTGCATCAAGTTGTCTTGTACTACACTTGGTATGTCCTTTATTATCTTCTACGTTCTACATGTTATTAGATAAACGTTATATCTTATCACGTAACATCACGCCTGTAATCCCAGTACGTAATCCCAGGTAGGCAGAGGAGTACACGTGTAGTACAATCCCACGTTTCACCAGTTAAGTTTAAGTCCCATGGTGTAGGTGGTAAGCCTATTGCCATACACCGGGCACAATTCCAGACTCCGAGTCACTACTGGAAAAGTTAAGTAATAAGTTACTACTAAAAAAAAAGTTCAATATATGTATATATTTTTTTATTATTATTTAGATACGAGTAACTAAGCTATGTCCTGCTTCCTATTAGGGGAGCGACCCAACAAGCTATTAAGACGAGACACTTGAAGAACCTGCACGGAGAGCTGTCAGCGTTTATTAAGTCGAGTGGCCGATTCGCCTCGTTATAACTTAGCTGTTATATAGTTGGAGGGGTTCTTCGATGAACCTTGTGTTAATATCTCTGAGGTGTATAAACGATGTTTAATGAAGCTATTAACTTCTATAGCAGCTATATTAATTCATTATCACACTTCCCGAGTGCTGTTGAAAGAGTTTACACGTTTTAGAGACTTTTTTAAAGCTCTAGGGGGTGCGGCTTTCCTCATGATGTTTTTCGTCACCGTTAGCAAGTGATATTTAAGTTTGAAACGCACGTTTTTTGTAAACAATATTTCTATCCAGGACGCTCGGAGTGGTTGAATCCTAGACCACTAGGCTATCACTGTTACTGCCGCTACTGATTGATCTATTTTAGTCAATATCTGTGATTGGTAATATTATGATAATGTAAGCGACTGCGAGTGAGTTATTATAAGTTCAAAGGCTATGTTTTAGGAATATTGGACATGAAGTAGGCCTGTGAGAACTACAAGTAATAAATAAACAAATGAATGTACATACATATGTATCCTAAAGGACGGTGTAACCGACCGTGCTGGGTAGGCTAAAGTGATTTTGAGTAGAGTCGCAATTTAGTCCTACCGTATTACGAACGGGTTGATGACTCTAACTATAATGCCATAATTAATATTCCGAGAAAACACTTGTGTCTCACAGTAGAGCGATCACCAGTACTGATGGTGGAGGAGATCAGGCTGATGGTGATTTAAAAGTTTCTAACGTAGTGACTATGTTCAAAAGTTGAGTAACAAGAACTGATGATGGCGATAATCAAGCCGATGATGACATAAAAACGTCTAAAGTAATGGTGATACAAGATGTTCTTATATAAAATCAAAGCGAAGGGAATATACGAGGCCGATCAATATGTACGCGGTATGACTGTGTACACTCCCACGGGAGTTGTAAGTGAGACTGCGGACGTTAATCTTGTTTATCGTTAATAAGCCTGCTTTCCTTATTTTGCTTCACTAAAACAAAACAATGAGGTAAACAACATACAATATTTCTATCTATATTCTTAGAATATAGTAGATACATATACGTACATCCTGAGTATATATCCTGGGTAAATATCTTAGGTATATATCTTGGGTATATATCTTGGATATATATCTTGGGTATATATCTTGGGTATATATCTTGGAGTATATATACGTTTTACGGAAGTGTTTTGTATTCAACAAAAAGTATCGGATTTTCTAATAATACGTCTATAAGTGTTAAGGTAATAAAATATTTTGCCTATCAACAACAATCTAAAACTGTGATAAGTATAAAAAGGTTTGGAAGCGTTTAGTTTGAAAGAAAACACACTGAAAGAATCTAAAAATCGCGATACAATTTTACGAGCAACTGATTTGTATAAGTCCGATTTTAATGGAGGTTGCATAACTAACTTTCAAAGAATATTTTAAATGTTGTGATCTGAAAATAATGGCCATTTTTGAAGGTGGTACGCACTTGTGTAGGAATTATGAATTATTATCAGTTTGATACTACTGAAGAAAGTGATTAGTGCCAACTTTCAAGACACATCCCCGAAGCACAATATGTAATGAAAACATGCTATTACAGCTACGTTGCTAATGGCCGACTTGATCTATTATAAGCCTTCACATCAGATTTCATTACTAGTTAAAATAATTCAGCCAAAATAACAGTCACAAGTATGTATCGCAGTCAAAGTTCAAATCGATACGTTTCTTTACCTGATACACGTATAATAGGTACACATAAATCAGCATGTAGGTCTCATGAGAGCAGTCAGCAGGGCCGCGCGAACATAAATCTTACTTATCATTAATAAGACTGATTTTCCTAAGGGCGACTTTACTCGGAGCGAGGATGTTGATAGCAATCGTAAAACTTTTACGGAAAAAAGAAAAACAGGTGACAGGTTCGTATTTATATTAACGACGAATCAGTAACCAACGCCTTTTATACACGGAGCAGCCTATTTGGTAATGTAAATACTACGCAACGGACGCCAAAAGTCCAAATAACCAATCATCAATAAGAACCAAAGATACAATTGAGATTAGTTATATAAGATGGAAAAAACAAAACACACAGAAAAAGAAATCACTGTATAAATGACTATAGAAAGAAATCACTGTAAAAAATACTATAGTTACTTGAATGATAATTAAGTATATTTAATGCAGCGTTTACCTATAAGAGATTGTACATTAAGCTTATAATATTGTGTGTATTGTACCAAGTATGTAACAATGTAATAATTGTTGGTAAACCAAATAAATAAATTAATAGATTATTGCGTTCTGCCAATCAAATATATGTATATCAAAGACACAAATAAATAATATCTTTCAATTCTGCTAATGTCAGCCTCACAAGAACTTTTAACGGCATATTTTAATATAAATCTTGATAAGATTTATGCGCAACTAGCCAAACACTGGCGTTTTACTAAGTGGTACAAATTATTGTTTCTTTAGTATTCCAGCTGTACAGACATCCACATGTGGCTCAATCACCTAAATTGAGGATTCCTGTCCGTTTCACCCAGTCTCATCTGAAGGGCTTAGTACATAGAATCGTCGGACATCAAAAATACATAAAAAAATTAATAGAAATCTATTGTACTAAGTAATAAACGTCACTTGCAAATCCCGAAATTCCATTACCAAATAAATTTGTCTACTGAAACATTTATCGTGTAAGAAATACCATACTTTTATTAATGAAAGCTTCATTAATTTCAATTTCGGGCAACATAAATGCTGTTTAAAACATTTTCACATCTGCATTATTTGGGAAGATTTCCCTGGGAAATTTAATATTCTCTCTCTTTATACAAAATGAATGGTGTATGTTTAAGCTTCGTGAAATTCGGCCGGAACTTTCGGCGGGATGATCTGCAATCAACGGTGCTATTAAAGAATTTGTTTCACCAGAAGCTAGCCGCGACTATTACAGACGTAAATTAAATGCTAGTTTAATAGGTATACAATTTTTTGCATATACTAGTAATACTTCACAGACATTATCTTCTGATAATATCCCTAATAGGACTGAACAATTGCCCGAAATATCTATATTGTTAAAGTTAATAATGTAAGCACGAAATATTTGATAAGTGACCTTGTTATATTATTATTGAGTTCTATGATAATCACTGCATAGCGCCAGATAAATTTCCACTTTAAAGATAACTTCCATTTAAGCTAAAATAATATAGACTATGTAGACTTATGTACGCGTAACCCGTAAACTATGGATCAATTTCTGTGTTGTCATCTTTGGTATCACTACGTTTTCCTTTTAAGGACACGGAAAACAAGCAACCCAAAGGAATTCCAAATAGGCAAATATAAAATATTAACTGGAAAGGTAGGTTACGTAGAGGTAGGTACGTAGAGGTAGTTAATAATTCAGATAAAAAAACGTGCAATACAAACCTCGAAAGAACATGACGTGCTTCCACTAACAGCAAACAACAGGCCATACCGGTACAGATCCAACTCCTTTTCAATTGAAAGAAATCTCACAGCACTTGTGAAGATGCGACCGATAGGGCATAACTGCAACAGGATGCGACACCCAAAACTGAATCATTGATGTAGAAACTAATGATATAGCTATAGAAGCGTATTACTTCAATTGCGCGACGCGCTTAACTGCAATGTTGGTATGCAACTGGCAATATACATAGTCTATATTACTAATTATGTTGAATGACAGCGTGGAGTACGCGGTCGACATTCAACGTTTTGTTGCGTGTTTCATGGTAGAAGAAATATCGATGAGGAAGGGTATCGACAAGTTTATGTACGAGTATGAATGCGATTGACAATAAATATTATAACAATATTTAATAAGACACATTTTGTATCTGATAAAAATATGTCTGATCATTATTATTATCGCTGTTCTTTGTACAGTACGACAAGTTACTCAAACTTGACGCGTAAAAGTTGAGACTTGTTAATTTTTTATTTTACCCACCTGAGCCTGAACAGATAACTGCAAAAAAAGGAATTACCTAAAATAAATACTGCGTACATGACAATGTGTTTCTCTACATAAATATTGAATAAATAAGAAGTCTTAGTAAATTAATGAGTTATTGAATCCGAGCAGTTTGATATAGTCATTATCCATTATTTATTACCAATATTTTGAAATTGTTTATGGTGAGTAGTAGAAATATAACTGAATAAAAATTATAACATATATGTATGTATTAAGCGTTGCATTAAAATATTTACTGATCAAAATTTTCGGGGTAGGTACTTTCCGCTTTATGAATTGTGTAATTCAGTCTCATAATTTAAAATATAAAGTTATATAAAGAATGCAATATCACATTTGTTGTGCTGGGAACAAAGAAGTCGTTATGAGGAGGAACAGTAAAGGGCCAAAGTGTGCCCTGAGGCACTCCATCGCCACCAGCGATGTGATGAGTTAGTACAACTTCATTCTGATTTCACGAATTCATTTTTCAAGTTTATATAGCATTATATTTACAGAATTTGTTAGCGAACTCTTTAAAATTTTTTTGAGTGTAATGCGAGCTCTCTTTTTTAATTTTTTTTAGTGTTTAAACGATTTACCTGTTATTATATTATACGGTGCTTTCTGGTGATACGCGAGATAGGTAGAATTATATTATTAAATATCAATAAATTATATCAAAAATAATCAATGTTAAATAGCTATTAAAGCAAAACAAAACATGTAATTAATTTATGTATAACTTGACCATGACACGTGTAATCTGAAAAAGATCAAAGTTTGTTACTGATACGTAACTTCAGTTGTATCTATGCGGCCCAAGTTCTTCATAAATGTGAATAATTATACATTATTCAATTTATATTTATCATGGTTAAGAGAAAATTAGAAAGAGAAACCTAAATCGCATCGTCGGTGAACGTTAAGGATCTCAACACGCATTTTTACGTAGATAATTTCGCACTAAGAGATCGACCACGTCACTCCCTTATCCTATGGGATATTTAACAGGGGAGACGTGCAAGTAGTAGACTCCTCTACCTACCCATTCGGGAAAATACATGAGTGATATTATGTAATAATGAGTAATTAGCTTATGTGACGTGAATTTATCAATTTAATAGTTTCCTACTATGTTCCTACTTGCTGCGTCATGTTGAATCATCACATTATTATTATAGGCTAATTAGTTTATTGGAGGTCATGTTTCTGTTCGAGATATCAACATCTATTGAGGAAATATTGTCCCGATTCTGATTTGTAGGCACAACAGTTTTTTTTCCATCAGCGCGTACCTTTGCATATTTTGAAGTATTTTCATTCTTTGACACAGTCTGTTAAGGTTTTTCTTAAGGCTATTTTTGTGAGAGGGGATACAAGTGATCCCTACCGCCTAAGTTATCTGCAACATATCCTGCGTAATACTAGGACTGGCAGGTATAGGTATGTAAGGATTTTTTTACATTTTCTTCTTTGTGCACAAAAAAATTGTGGATAATATCATAAAAAACGCAGACGAAGTCACGGGTATCGGCTAGTCTGCAGTAAATAGAAGACGCTTATGTGTACACGTTACTGACTATAAAGGAAGTAAATGTAAATAAGTACACGCAAAATTGCTGCTGAGAAATGTACCATCCATAAAAGATTGAGTCTCTCCAGGGGAGGCACTTCCAGCCGATGTTTTTTTTTTCATCCAACCGAGTGTTAAACTAGGATTTATATCCAACACCGCATTTTCTTGGTAAACGATTCAAGTAATGTAACGCGCCCGTATATTCTTGTTGGAAGTGAAGCCGAGGTTAATACTGTTTATTTTTAAGCGGGGATATTAGATTTTTCTCTCAAAGCTCAACGTAAACTGGTAATTCCGTCGGAGAAATTGATATATATGGGAACGTTTTTAAAAACGTAAATCGTCTTTTATGATTGAAATTTTATCAGTTCCAGGGGGCCTGGTCATATCTGAGAGGGCTAGTTTATGGGTAAGTCTTATAATGCTTTAGCTTATGTTTGGTCTGTCTGGTGAAAAATGGGAGCGCTACACTCCACTACATGCTTGTGTGTTGTTGTAATAACGTTGTTTTATGATAAATTAATAAATACGATACTCACAGTGCCTAATCCCTCACAGTTCCTAATCCCTCACACGTGCAAGATAAAAATAATTACAACGGTTTACTGTTTATAAACTTTCACGAAAAATATAAGCAAGGTAACATTTTAATAAATCCACCTTGGAAAGTCGACCGACGCTTAATTGTGAAACTTCGGGCACTAAGCTTTTATCGAGAAATTTCGCCTCGCAAAATTTTATTAAAATATTTACTACGGCGTTTTCACACTGGCGGTTAGCAAACGTGTTTTATGTCTCAACGTCTGTTGGCGGAAATCGTATGACATTTCTTAAATTATGAAATATTTATTTTACGTTCACACGTATGTAGGTATTGGACGTTTTTCTTTTAGAAATATTAATGGGATATTAGTTTGAAATGGCATTACGTATGTTTCATCGTCACTGTCAGCCTAAGTCCACTGCTGGACATGGGCCTTTGCTGAGGGGTTTTTGTCTAAAAGTCCTACGTCAAGCATGTGAGTTGGGGATCACAGAGTATGGTCTTTATCACCACCTCTACACAACTGTTCGTCGACATCAAGCTTCTCAAATATTTCTAACTAGTTGTATAACAAATAATGTCATACGAGTATATAATTTTTATGATAAATACTAGATTGCATATATGTTTTGTGGCAGGTGTTACTTGCTCGCCTATGTAACTGTTCCTGTATAAGATTTTACTTTCGTTCGTTTGTTGTTTTCGTTCATTCGCTCATTTTTGAAACAAGCGAGCAAGTGTGAAGGTTATTACTCATTACAATATCACTGCCGTCTACACATATGGAAATCCAATTAAAAAAATGGTTTTAAAATGATTATTGTCGTCACTGCTGAGTCGGGGGTGTGTGTTCGATTCTCACCCCGGCCAAATAAATTTGTGATGAGCACAAATATTAGTTCTGTATTAGGTTATAGACAAAAGTTTCTAATAATATTATGTAGATATACATAATATGTCTGTTCAGCAGATGTCGCTTACCATAATAAGTACTGGCTATGCTTGGTTTGGGAACTGTATTATGTATATACATTATACATATATGTATATGTCGCGAAATCTCAATTATTATTTCATTGCCTTAATACGAAAGTTTAATATCTTATTATACATATGTAACTACGAAACCTTGGAAAATGTGTATCAAATGATTTTTGATAAAAACTCATTAGCAGCACAAACTTACCAAAATCAGATAACAAATCCCTTTTAAAATATTGTTAATACTTCATTTAAAAATATGTTAACCCTTTTGCCAAGTCCTTTAATCGGTAGGCAGAGAGCTGCGACTGCTAAATACCTCCACCCTTACAAACTTGCCGCGCTTTTTCTACTTTCACCAGTGTTTCCAAACATTAGCGTCAGTTTCAGCGACTTATTTTTCGAGATTTGCAAGTAGCTAGTGTGAAACAGCTGTAAATAACTCAGGGCGACATTCGCTTCAAACGCCTACATGGTAAACACGCTTCCAATAGTCCGGTTAACGACGTCGGCTCAACGGGATTAAATTTCAGATATCAATTTTGAGGCTTTGTAACTTAGCTCGCAAATACCATGATATCGTGGCGCTATTGCGAAATTGACACGAACTAGTTTGTTAACTAGGCCTGTGTCTTCACACATTAACATCGTGTCGCATCGCTGATGGTTGAGCTACGTGCGATCATGTTTCGTTCAGTATGTGTAGATTGTCAGAGCGGAGAAAGTATTATCTGGCTCGGGGCTGAGAAAGATCACATTCTCTCACACGATGGGTTAAAGTATGTCCTAAGAGGCGACTCAACCCGGTGCTGGCTGGGTGCGGTGCAGCATGGCCTGCGTAGGTAAAGCTGAATGCCCTGACCACCTACGCGCTGCAGCGTAAGCGGTACGAGAAGCCGAGCTATGAGATGCCTTGCCTGCATGGCTAGCGTAGGGATTATGAGCAAAAACCCCTCGCGGGAGACTGGCTGATGATGTGATACAGATTTTATATCTGGATGAGATACCCGGCAAATAATTATGAACACTGTCTTTATTCAGCTGATTTTATAGTAAGAAATATTAGAAATACATATTTATCAAAAATTTCCTCATGAATTTTTTTGGTTATTATATTTTACAAATATGTCATTCTACTCCTCATGTAATTTGTTACTATTGTATTCCTCAAGTGGCTTCTCTTTCAGTAACTTTAGGTTATTCTGTATCAGGCTTCAAACATTTAATCAATTGTAGTAACAATAATGAAACAAAATAAAAATAAATTGCTCATATAATATTAAAATCTATATGAAAGCGTGAGAACTTATCACGTTGTTCATATTCATACTGATAGTTTGCATGCTCCCATGTAACACGAAAAACGATTCGTTCCAAGCGTTGTGATGGAAAGTAGGGGAAGAGGCGGCATCAATAAAAGCACGTAGAATTAATACGGGGGGTGCGGTTAATACAAAATCTTTTCATCACAACGGATACAAAGGATGCTTTATAATCATTTTCCCCGTCCCGCGACCCCGCGGAAATACGAATATAATAACTGCATAAACTACGGACCGGGAGTTTTCGTTTTAAACACGAAGTCCAAAGTACAAAGGATATGAGGTGTGAAACTTTAAACGTGACCTGTTGTGAAGTTTTGAATTATTATAATCATAGTTTAACAAGGATGGAGTATTGTGTACTATGAGATTTAGTAGGAAATAATTAACCTATATAGAGAAATCGGGTTTACGATGAAGAGTTTTGCAGATAAGCCCTTTTTACAAACGATGACGCTATAGAGATACCTTTGTCTCGTTTTATTCTTGATTTTTCTCGCTCTTCCTTAACTTCTCTTTCTTTTTTATTTACGCCCACAGTTAGTTAAGTTACAGTATTATTACAATGTAAAGTTAACGGTAAGTTAACACACAGTTACAGTTATGGATGGATAAATGATGAAAGTAACCTTTAAAGGTTGAGGCAAAGCGAAAAGTAAAATTTGTTCTCAATTTAACATGGTAGCAGATAAATTTACTTACAATCATTTTAAAGGCGATAAAAATTACATTGCAATCGCGAGTTCTGGAGATGTCACGATTTATTTTGCTCTCGAATATGACAAATATGGCACCTTAATTTGGCGACCGCGCGAGACCGTCGAGTTCTCGCGTATTGTTTGACATGTATTGTAATTATTGAGCGTTGATGAAACGTGCCCAAGATGTATTGAGCGCCGTTGTACTTGCCCATGCTGCCACCGTTGACTTTAATTAACGTGTATCCAATTATACTCAATCACAATTATTATGTATTAGATAGTTGAAAAAAAAGTGGTTGGCAGCGGTTGGATTCGAATAGGCCTCTCTAGCTGAAGGTCGAGCTCAGCGGCGTGCTATTGGAGAGGCTTATGTCCAGCAGTGGACGGGATATGATTATGATGATGATGATGATAAGGTAGTTGGAATTTAAATACTGAGTCTGTTAATAGTGGTCATCGAAATGTTTTCTTGACAAATGGTTTAAATTGTTACTAATGATATGAGTACCATTTTAGCCAAGCTTTGCGTCTATATACTAAATTTCATCAAAATCGGTACAGCAGTTTTAACGGATTCATAGAACAAAGAAAGTTACTTTATAACCAAAATGTACAGAATAGAAGTAGTTTAGTCGCTTTGCAGTGGTTAAGGGTACTACTGGCTGCAGTTGTACTGAGATTGGCTTTCTAAAACGTCTCGTGTGTCGCTTTTCTGAATACAATTGCTTTGCGATTCAGTTTCAAGAGGTGTGGGTGTCAATCAAGGTTTGGTCCTATCTGAATGCAGTTGTTGCTGTACCTGCAAACCGATTTTAAAATGATGTCCGCTGAGAGGTTCTTCGCTACTGTTGAAACATTTTCGTTTTAAATATCGTTCGTTTCATTTTGAATAGGTATACTTATACAAGTAATTCTGATTTTTGGTATTGAAATTTATAAATTCAAAGTGGAACTAATTATTGTCATATTTTTTTCATTAAAACGATACTGCTTGATTTCAATAATTGATCGTAAATAGTATTATTTAATTTTACATTTAAACGATTTGCCACCGTATGTATTTTTCTGACTCGGTAGGACGATGATGTACTAAAAGTTGTAGGAATAAGTTGAACGTCACAAACCAAAGACACGACGGTCTATAAGGGGCTAATATGTCTAGGGGGAGAGTGATAGAGCCTGACGATGGTAATGGTGACGATAAACGAGTTTTCATATTTTATCTTTTATGCAGTTTTCGTATCTGTATTGCAGATAAAATAGCACCAGAGGCTTCATTTTTTATACACCACTTTATTCATATAATAGGCACTCACTAGCACTTAATAAATCTGTGATCGACTCCAAGCTCATTTTGGATTTTAATTCCGAACAAAAAATATTTTCTTGTTATTTATCAAAAATAAAAGTACTCTCCTGGTGTACTAAAGGCATGTCTCTAACTCGCACTCATTCATCTAGCTTTGCATGACACCAAAGTTTTCAACATAGAATTTACTTACTCTATTATTATAAAAATCTTATGCTTCTAGTGTTTGAAGAGCACTTTAATGTGCAAAACTCTATTTTTACCTTCTATCCTTCTAGTGTCAATCTGGCCATTATTTTTCCCTGATAATTGTTGCTATAAAGTGTGGTCGAAAGGGTTTAGACGCGGTAGAAGTAGATATTACAGACATCATCAACCTGTCTTATTCCATTGCTGGTCACACTCCCCTCCAGTAAGCGTCATAGCTCTCTGAACTCGGTGTGCCTCTTTTCATAGATCGTCATTACATTTCGGAGAATTTCTGATATTAATTCGCGGTCTTCATTCCAACAATCGTTCACTTCAATTTTTATCGTTTATTCGTGAGGCCTATCCACTGTCACTACAGTGTGCTCATCCCTCGCGAATAGGAACCTTCAATGCATGACTTCCTCTACGGTCGAGTGGTTGCAAGCGCAACTGCTGATCAAGACGTCCTAGGGTCGTTCGCTAGGTTGGCTACTATAGAGTTTTTCTAACTTGACATTTCTAGCTAGACATCGGAGTCTGAATTTATGCCCAGTTTATGCCCAGGTAACAGGCTTATCTTCTATTCCTTGGTGGATGGGACGAACAACAGCTGGTGAATCGGAGAAATGTAGGTACTACAATTTTCTACCTCCCCTTTCTGAGACATACAGATGTACTGTTATGTTATGTTAGTATCCTAATAATTTATGTCTATTTATAACATAATACGTACAAGTAAGAAATTCCTGGGAGTAGTTGCAAAGTGCTTACATATTTATGTTAAACACAGATTTTTACCGATTCGAATCAATCTTTGCAATTCAATGCACAAGACTGAGTATAAACTGTGTAAAAAAATTAAATCACGAAACGGACTCGAGCGCTCGTCGAGAAGCGTTCGGCGTCACTCCAATTATATCCGGAATAAATTAGGAGTCGCGCGAATGAGGAATGAAAACCGGCATAATCGCGCCCCAATAAAGGAATCCAATTTCTATTCGGAATTAATAAGGGCGCGACCCGGCCTTTCGAGCAGGTGATCCATGTATAGGCTGGTCTACGGATGAGGAATCCAAATTCCCGTTTTAAGCCGTTGATAGGGATAGGCAGCTATTGGAATAAGTAGCTATAATTTTAATTGTGAAGGAATTAATTAATAACTAATAGGAATTCGCTAAAGAATTTTTGTTAATTAATTCTTTAACGAACTACGATATTTGCAACAGCAAATTTGTTCATTAATTCTTTAATGACGTACGATTTCTTTAAATAATTAATTAATTACTCATAAATGCTTCGTTGGTCTGGTGGTTGCCAGTGCGACTACCGATCGAGAGGTTCTGGGTTTGTCCCAGGTGGGTGCCATTGGATTTTTCCATTTCGAAATTTTTAGTAGTAAATTAGAGTCTGAATTTGTGGTCGACGTGTGGCAATAGACTCACCTACATATTCCATGGTGTTACGTAACTATAACTGGTGAAGAGTGGGATTGAATTATACTCCCATACCTACCTATTCGGGGATTACTGACATGAACTCACTTTACGTCATAAATCAAATTAATTATTTTGGTATGTAATTATGTTCCAACATTTTGCATTAATATACTAGTTTTTTTTTTGTATACAAATATAAATTTTAATGATAAGACACAGAGAAAGGAAAACGATAAATTAAAGATACATACCTATAACAATTATTTAAATGACACATGATAAATGATACATGAAATAAATTACGGAACGACAAACATAAAATAAGAAAATAATTTATATAAGCTATAACATAATTAATTTAGTGATAAAAATGACATAATAATAATAAAATAGGCAAATTAAACAACGCCCTGTGAGTAGAGCGTCGAAAACTGAAGACAGCATTTGATCTCCGACCGAAATTGGTATGGATCTCGCAGACGGGAACGTCGCCAAATCAAATCGCCATCGAACGTGTGCTTCTAAAGTATGTGGCTCCATCTCAATTGTAATCTGGCACATAAGACGTTTCGATATCATTTTTGTGATATATTTGCTCTATGTCAGCTTTCTACGATTTGATTCAGGTGTTTACTCAAAGTGGCTGGCAACGTTTGGATGCGTGGAGCTGATGATTGAGTTCAGTGACGTGTTATTGGATCAGACTATGTCTAGTAGTGGGCGGTATTAGGTTGACGATGATGATCATGATGATGATGTACGCCTAGGTGTGCCTCTTCCGGTTCTACTACTGATACTAGTCCAATAAATTTTAAAAGAAGCCTTGGTCAATGGTGTTTTAATAGCGGACCCTTATGGTGATTTAATGAATCTAGAAGAGAAGAAAGAAGTCTACCAGGACGGTAGCAAAAGGAAATTCTCCCTACCACTACAAGAAATAGGCGTGACTAGCTGTATGTGCGTTAGTGAGCTTACAATACAAAATATACGAATACTAAAATGCTCAACTCTCTGAGGTGACAGTAGTTGTAATTCTTAAGTATCCTCGGATACAGAGAAGTTCCGCAAGGCCTGTAGTCTTCGCGTCGCGGTACAATAGATCGCAGAGCGAGAAGACTTTGAGTACTTTCAGTATTGCTACATACTCGTACTTCGAGTAAATGTTATGACAGCACTGGGGTTTTGCTTCGTTTCCTTGTTAAACTGTAGACAATGCAGATGTTCTGCAATTTGCAGTTCCACTGCATAAAGTATCTAAGTTTTATGTAAAATGTTTGCGGGATTTTATTCAATAACTATCTTGCAATTAGTGATAAAACATGACATCTTTCTTAATGAACATTGTAAATTACTAGTAAATATTGTAGTTGCATTTGGCATATTTGTTGTGATGAAAGTCTGCCGTCATGTAAATCACGATTTTAATCCTTTAAGGATTTAGTGTCGAAGACCAAAAACACAAATGTTTATTTGCTTTTGTACACAACGAGACACGGAATATTCTAATGCGGGATTAGGAGTTTGTAATTTCAAATGCGACTCGACTGCTGGGCAAGAGGTCCTGGGTTCGAAACTCCGGTTGGGGGAAGTATTCATGGGATTTTCTAAATTTTTATTCCGTCTATAAGTCTGGGCTCTTGGGTTTATCACAATAGGCTCGCATTTTACGACATGAGACGTACGCGTATGATACATATATATAACTGGTAAAAAACGGGAGTGCTACACTCCTGCGCTTAATAATTTGCAGAAATACAGGGGTAAAGTTATGTTATTATTTAAATGTATTGTTGTTGATCTACGAAAAACACTGGTTTATATATTTTAATACATTTTTCATAGAAACCAATCAAGCGAGTTAGCTGGTTAAAGTTCGTGTCAAAAATAAAAGTGAGACAGCACAAGCGAGTCCCATTTGGCTCTTAAACATTCACTCCCCAATATGGCGCATTGTCTATTCATAAACTTTTATGATTAAGCTCGCAAATTGAATTCGCAGCAGATGAGTGTTCAACGTCTGAGAGCATCATGTTATATGAGTTAGTGGAATGGCCAACAGCTTATAGTCTGGCGTCGATGAAATTATTGAACACCTTTTGGCACGATATTTACTTTGCCTGTGTTGAGATTACCAGTGATATGTTTATAATAAAGACGATAACGTTACATAACATCACGCCTGTATCTCGTCTAGTTGGGCAGACTGTAGTACTCTCACTGGTCATCACGTGTTGTACAGTCTGATGCAATGAAATGTATCCATATGACAGTTGACAAAGTAAGGACCTACCATATGTTGCGAAATAATGTATCATGCATTGCTTCAAAAATATCTATACGCCAAATGTGTTATACATATGTATCCAATTTTCTCTAGTCATTTTAAGCAAAACATATATGTATGTATATGTATATGAGGGATCGGATTAACGTTATATGTTTTTAGGTCTTCAACTATGAAATTGCCGTCAGGGTCGGTGGTTGATGTCTGTGGTTAGAACCGGCCATTTGTGATGACTGTAACTTCCTTAAGTTGAAAAGGGTGAAACGCGACGAGAAGAATATAACTACACCGATTTCAGTGCTTGGACCTAAAATATAAAATATAATAATATATAAATAATTGCACCTGTAAAGACTTTAGGTGAAAAAAGAAGCAACAATAAAACTAAAGTCTGCCTTTTCTAGCACAAATAAAAAAAACATTTTAGTCAAGCACTCTTATTTCTCGATTAGGACATGTAGTTCTTCAAAAGACTTGAATAATTTTACAAATACCGTCATCATCAGCCATTCAGTTCACTGCTGGACATAGACCTCCCCAAAGGAGAATTTTGCTAATAATATAGGTATAGGTAATTAAACCAAAAGAGAAATACATTTTCCGTGACCGTGTGTATTATTTCCCGTAACTTGTTTATCGACTCGTGTTTGTCAATACAATCGCAAGGTTCACGTCTGTCAATAAAAATGTCTGCGAGGACGCGCCCCGTGGCTTCCTTGTTTGTTTTAGCGTAACCTATACTTGCGACAGGGGATTTTCTGTCGTAACCCAACTGTGGAACAGTAGAAGTTTTGTCGTAACCTAACAGTAGAATAGTGGAGGGTAAACAGCTTGGTAATGGTAGTATGGTAACGTAACTGTGGACATATTTAAAATATCATGCATTATGGTTTGTGTTAACATATATTTAAAAGCTTAGTTATATGAATATGAAAATATTTACGGATATAATTATAAATATGGTATATACTATTATGGTATATACTATTATTATTACTTATAATGAGGGACCAAAAGTAACTGTGCAGAAGCTAAGTCACTTATAAAGTTACATTACTTCAAATGTAGAACCCAAAGTTAACAAATGACCGTCACCAAAATATTTTGAAAATTTATATCAAACAATCGATATTTAATTTTGAAATTTTTTTAAAAATACTATTGTATAGACAATAAAGTCGTCAGGCAGTCGTACGTATGCAACTGTGTTCAGCGTTGTGGAAAAACTGCGCACAATCAAATATATCTCGCTGTGTCTTCGGTGTGTTGTTTCGTTTATTATAATTTATATATGATGTAGAACAATCTATACAGTATCGGCATGTCTTATATATGTATGTACAAGCAAGAAAGATTGTGCAAAGCAAGAGAATTCTGTATATATCACAAGTACCTTCACGTACTGTTTACACGAGCGACGGGTCCAACCCAAAGGTGAGCGTAACCAAATGCATATGCATCATGATGAGCAAAACGAAAATTTTATTTCCACAGCGAAATACACACAGCTTTGAATTCAGAATTTTGCCCCGAGGTCCGTAATGAAGCGGCGAAATGACAAATGGCACAGCCTAATGAGGAAACATCAAAAGTTTCTGGAATATTCCAGTATTTTGAATACAGAAGAACAGTTCGAATCAAGCGGGTAATGGGTTTATGAGTTTCGGTACAATACAAAGTTTCAGAACAGGGTTTTGTTAAGGAATTAGTTCCTCATAAGGATTTTAAAATTTTTAGCTGCTATATATGTATGTATGTTTCAAAAGAAAACGGCTTGAAGTCCACTTCATTAATTTTGTTCCATTTTTAGATATGTACGAGTATTTTTATTTTATTCTCGTATGCCAATATAATTATGGTTTGCAAACCATAATGTATAGTGTGTATTTTTCAAATATACAGTTATATGAAAATGATGTACTTATAATTCAAATATATTTTTATAATTTATCGTACATTGCTCACTTTATTTTCACATTCTCTTACTAAGCCCAAATCATTTAAGAAAAACGGAACGAATACAATTTTCTCAATTCCTTTGGAAATTAAATAGAAGCTTTGTAGCTATTAAATGTGAAGTAGAGCTGAATGGTTTCAGTCCAATCCGATCAGCTGTTTGTGTTTGTACGTGGAAAGGAAAGACAGAGGAATGTCTTCGTGGAATTCGGTAAATGAACATGCAGTTATTAGTTTCCACTGAAATATGTATTTTGTTCAATATGGAAACTCAGATAGTGTGCTTAGCGAAATTTATTGAGAAAAAACTGACAAAAGACTACAATGTGATTTGTTAATCTTAAAATTATATTGTCTTCGGGTTTTGTATACTACAAACTATTTAAAATATAACCGGGATTATATACAGGAAAGTATACGTTTAGAATATTTCTAGCGCTGTAGTGCAATCTTTATACACATTTAGTAAGAAAATGGATTTTTGATGAGAGAATGTTGAACACTACGACACTTTATCCTTGGGATATTCTACATAACTAAGTTAGTTCACCTAAGTCTATACCGTTTCACGCGGAGCGGATCTGGCATTACTAGATGTGGTTTAGGTTCTTCATGATTGACTGACTGAAGATTAATGATTTTCAAAAGCCTATACCTAAACAATAATAGCTTAACTTAGGTTTTTTGTTTTGGTCTTTGTAATTTTAATGTATGTCATATTGACGATATTTTTACGTTCTTTAAGGTTGGGTTTAATTTGTTTGTGGATTTGTATCCGGTGTATGGCAATAGGCTGACCACCTATTCCATAGCGGGACTTACATGTTGATGAAGCGGGGGAGTGTATTACACTCCTATGATTACCTCTTCGGAGATTATTGATGTGATTTTACCTTTTTTTTCAGCTTAATTTGAGCGCGAGATTAATCTTGAGCTACAAATGGTCCATAGCGGCTACGAATGATTCGGGTAAATTTAACTTGATTTGGTTACGAGTTAATGGATTTGAATTAACTGGGGCATTGTTTAAAGTCGCTCGTAAATAGATGACATTGCCCTATTCGTTATTGTTCACGAAAAAACTTTAACTTTACTTCGCCTTTGAGTAACCTTGGAAACATACGGTTTGTAGTTACGTCAATAAACGCCCGCAGACTGCCTCGTTAGTCTAGCGGTTGCAAGCGCGACTGCCAATCGGGAGGTTCTGGGTTCAAATCCCGGGTCAGGTGCTATCGGATTTTTCGAATTTAGAATTTCTAGTAGTGACTCGGAGTCTTGAATTGTGCCCGGTGTATGGCAAAAGGCTCACCACCTATTCCATGGGACTTAAACGTAACTGCTGAAACGTGATAGTGTACTACACTCCTCTACCTACCCCTTTGGGGATTATAGGCTAGATGTTACTTTATCGCATCATTTGCTGAAGACCGAAGTTTCATCCAATTCAGCTAGACTCGTGGCGGTTCTCCACAGTTCGATTTGAACGCTTAAATATTTTGATTATTCATTTAAAAAGATGGAAAACTTTACAAATAGAAAGTACTTTCTGATTATTTTAAGTGGGGTTGATGGGCTCTTATGAGTTCTTACGATCTATTTTTGCGATTTGCAAGTCATCATAATTACTAGCATTTCATTTACGTCGTAATACTTACTGATTACGAGTCATTAGTGGAAAACTACTATATCCAATTAAGAGTATTATTGATAATAAAATATACATAGTTATAATATCCTTCAAGTTTGTTTACTCGCACCGAATGGGCTTGGCGGAAATGACCCTTCTAATTCTAAAAGGCGACTGTACTTGACTGAAACAGTAAAAAAATTGATAATAACGATGAGTCAAAAAGTTTGAAGTCGGCAACTGAAATGTGGAATATTGAGATTGGATATTGGTTATTCCTCTGACGTCAACGCAAACCCTCTACGTCCATATGTTAAATAAAACAGTTGTTCCGAAGGCTAAATTGCAATCTCTCGTGTCAATGCATTCTGCATTCGACAAACTCGAGACCAGAACTCAATAACTTGTGCAATTGATGTTACCGAGCTGTATCGGATTAGATATTATTATAGCAATAGTTTCTGTTCCATCAAGAGGTAATAATAATTTATAAAAGCTTTTTGTTAAATTGGTGGTAGTAATTAGTAGTAATTTAGTGTTATCAACTGTAATTATGGTTATATATCTGATAGCTGTGGATTTTTTAATAAAGTTAAATTATATAAAATAAAAACAACTAAGTACTAAGTGGACTAAAATTACCAACAGCATTTATCCTACGATTGTCAGTTAATTGTTATCAGTGAATACTTAATCTATGTAAAACAGTTATAGTAGGGTATTTTATTGACAACTAATACTAGCTTGATTGACTGTACTAATAGTCATTATACTACAGCTCCGTTCGGTGCAGATTGCAAATATCATGTATCTGTATCCATTCGTGGCTGTAAGGCTCTCTCCATTGTTATTGTCTTAAGTGAAAAGATGCACGCAATTTTATATAAAACGGCTCATTGTTACTTAAATTTTGGACATTAGTAAATCATGAAATAAATAGGTGCATTAAATTTACATTTCTGTCTATCATGCCTGAATGTGACTGGTGGGTTTGAATGGTCTTAAGAATGCAGTTCTTAAAAGGATGACACAACAATGCTTAACACATCGCACCCACGGTGCAACACAGTCACTTATGCAATTTTTGTCAAAATTGATCTGAATATGAGAAAAAATAGCCA
>DWME01001974.1:0-22496 GCA_018244795.1 Parelbella ahira ahira
GGTGATGCGCTGGGCGATTTGCGGGCTTGTTCGCAGCACAGTCTCGTACACCATCACGCGGTGCATTTGTATCATACGACGTCGACCCATAGATGTCGATTGGTTTAGGTTAGGTTCACACAGGTTCTAGCGCAGGCCGAGAGCGAGCACTCAGCACGAGGGCGAAGCACCACCGCGGCGATACAAACTCCACACGTACACTCGTCGACATGTCCATTGATTGGATATTTGATGACTGGACCGATTGATAATTCCTCGTTTCGCAATAGTAAATAGGAGTATGCATTTCGCACGTTATATATTGTACCAAACACTCGGCCGATTCTGTCAATCGCCCGGCAAGTATGGAGGATGCACTTGAGTGAAAATGTCTGAAAAGTAAATTCAAATCCTATGTGAATATTATATGATGTACGTGCACCGAAGCACTGGTATCATGGGATATACACCGTGATGTTTGATCCTCGCTTAATTATAGAGTCCGAGCAACCGTCACGAATTCAATTGTCCACCACCAAAACAAGATCCCCGGCCAATAGAGAAAGATCAAATGAAACAAGACATTAGTATGAATTTATAAAACGCGATTAAATAATGGTTGTAATGATGACGACCGATCGCTTGCTATTTCACTCTACATTCACTCATTGTCATGTAGAGCGAGTGAGACAGCACGCTAGCGCGCCTCCCTTTTATAACCGTTCTTTTGTCGCGCAGTTTAAAACTTATGGGCTTGCACTGATACTTTAGCGGCATGGTATTAAATAAATTCATACTTATATAGGTTACCCTGCGGTGGTAATGAATATGGCACAAGATCGTACATATAGAAAAAATGTTGATTTCACTTGTGTACAGCGCCATCTTTGCTATGTTTCAAATAAGGGAATAATTCACACGGGGGAATAAATTGCAAACCATGCCATATAATGTGCCAATTTGTGAACATACTTAAATCGGGTTTGACCCTTGGTGAATATTAAAAAATGTACTGATACATATAAAAATAATAAACAAAAATTATGTGCTACACCGACGCTCGAGAAAGTTCACACACATTTACTTTACCAAATGCGCTGTAATATTAAAAAAAAGGTCTTCATAAATACTTCACCGTAAAGAGTCATTTACTAAATAAAATATAGACTAAAGTAAATACAAAAATGGACGGCAGAATATGGGGTCTCGTCAGAGGTGCACCCACACGCACACCCCCATCAACCCCTAGGGCACGCAGCGAGCAGTGGCACGGAATGTGTATAGTACAGTTATAAGTCTATTTAGTGCAAGACGATGGCACAAGTCGCTGAACATTATCAATTCTTTGTAGGTTCCAACACGTATGGCTATTGAGAACAAGATTATGTGATCATTGCACACATTTGACAATACACCGATTATAATATGATTTAAAATCGAAAAATCTATGTTCGATTTCGTTTCGGGATAACATATTATTATTTTTTTTATTTATTAAACATTTAAAAACGTATAAAATATAAAAAATAAAATTCGTATTGAATTTTTTTTCATCTACCCACCTCTACAATAAATCTCATGTAGACAACTTTAATAAACTTTGCAGTAATAATTATGAACATAAATCGATATGAATCAATTTATTCACCAAAATGATTATATTAAATAAACATACGAGTAAATATGAGTAAGAAATTAGAAACGCTGTAGGTTATATATTTATGCTTTATTTACTTGTACCAGTTACTAGCCGCTTATTGCCAGTAATAAATAAATAATTAATTAACATAAATTATATTTAGTATAAACATACATAAAATTTCTATCTTAAGAGGAAACTTTTTTAAATACCGCAATAAAAGAAATTAGGATTTTTATTTTCATTTACAATGTAGGGACTTATATAATCAATCAAATTTATTATTGATAACATTTGCAACATGGCATAGTATAAAGATTCCATTTTAATACGGGAATATTTTTTTAAAAACCCCCTTCAAAATAGACACATATTAGGGAATACTTTTGGAAAATTCTTTGATAGGTACATATAAGCAACTAAAGCAATGTACACCATGCATTTCTCACATATAATAATAATAGCATACAGCATGGTTTGAAAATACCTCATAGAGTCGTCTCGCACTAGTCACGCGCAATGTACCAGCTTCCCAATCTATGTGTTAATACACTCTCTAGCTTTAGATGTTTAATTTACATGTTACTTTTATGTTGGTTAATTTTGTTTTTTTTTTGTTTTTTATTTATTCCTTCGTCACGTTGATTTTTTTTGCGTTTGCCTCCGCGCTCGGGGCGGCGCGCTGGGGTGCGACGCGACTTGAGCGATTTACGAAGTACTATTTTCGAATTGATGTTATTAATGACGATTTTAATACCATATTACGTATTTGCAATATAAGATTTAATTCGGTTGTTAACGAATGAAATACATACGTTGGTATGAATTTCGAGTATTTCGAGTTTATTGTGATCGTCATTTTAAAACACACATAGTTGTGTCTAACATGAGCGTGTCCTTTTAGTTGTCACTTTAGACTTTATAAGCTGCCAAAATCGCAGCTATGAGTCTGTTTTACGCTCCAATTCGAATTAATAACATACAATCTGTAGTATCGGTATTATTGTCCGAGTACTCGAGTCGCTAAGCGTGGCGCACCCCGCCGCGCCGCCGCGCCGCCGCGCGCCCGCCCGTGACGTGTCCGCG
Source organism: Parelbella ahira ahira (assembly GCA_018244795.1). Taxonomy (NCBI): domain Eukaryota; kingdom Metazoa; phylum Arthropoda; class Insecta; order Lepidoptera; family Hesperiidae; genus Parelbella; species Parelbella ahira. Next base: position 2,705 of record DWME01001974.1, read on the forward strand.
TGACGCAGGAGTACACGGAGGAGTTCCGTGACATCGCGAAGGGCAAGTCCAAGGAGAGCCTGCCCACCGGCCCCATCACGCTGCTCAACCAGCGCCCAGTCAGCGAGGACGTACGTGTTCACTACCGACACCTGTGCTGCGTTTTGCTCGACAGATTGTAAACTCCATACATTGTAGAGTTCACACATTCCAAAGTTAATTCTCTCTAAAGTACACACACTCTAAAGTTAACACACTCCAAAGTTTATACACACTCTAAAGTTCATTCTTTCTAGAGTTTAGTCTCTAAAGTACACACACTAAAGGTCACATTCCAATGTTCACACACTATGCGGTAGTCCCGCATACTGTACGATTACAATATGTACAGCAAAAAATATAGACCTAATCATATAAATATTGGCTATTTGCAGAACTGTGTGTGATTCTTTTCAATGCCCAGAGTGACCATAATATGTATATTAACGTCTAATGCGCTATGAGTTCTTAAAATGAGACACCAAATTGTGACCCCACGTTTACACAGTGAAGTTACAAAGTTCACAAGTTACAAAACAATACGTTAAATGTAATGTACTGTTTTATAAGGAAGGGAAATTGAAAATTTAATGTCTTGGTAATAATAATACCAAAAATATTAAAAAAAACTCCAATTTTGATTATTTTTTCTTTTGAAAATATCAATGACATCTATCGAGCAAGACAGCACAAGTCATAAGTTCGATTCATTAATTTTTTTCTCGACACGCACCCAGACAGTTCGATTTCCTTATTATTATGTTACCTGTACTTATTTACCTAATTTCACCCTTATTATCTTACGAGTAAACGCTATATTAGTTTGCATATGTACATTAAACTGATCTGGGTGTGTGCATGATTTTGAACGGGGCTAAACACATTTTTTACAGGATTTCAATAATCGAATAGTTGATTGAGTCCTAAAAGTATTTGGTTTAGGGCTAAAGTCGTAATACACAAATCTTTGAACAGATCATTTGTTTTGTAATAGTAACAAATTAGAAGAGTGTGGTTAGGCCCTATATGGGATTTAAATGAGAATGAAATACATGAAATTGTCGTCAGCAAAAAAAGCCTACAGTTTTTAATAATTCTATTGCGAATGTTACCGGTATGTGGATAATATTGCATGAAGTTCCGTTGATTTAGTTTTGGATGTCGGGTGTATGGGTCATTCTCATTTCGATCTTTTTTATTTATCTATAAGTACGCTTCGATATTTTTCTTATTATTTGTTCTTTTATATTTTTTGTAGTATTTTTTGTACAATTCGATGTTGCATGATGAATGTCGCTTTACCCGATATTATGCATATTGGCACGTTTTATTATTAATTAACATTAACCCCAATATTTTCTAATATATCAGTTCTATTCTTATTATATTATGAAATTTATCATCTCGGAAATATATTATTTAAATTGTAACAAAGTAAGATATTGTATTAATATTTATTATAAAAAAGTTATTATTTCCATTAATGAGACTGTGTTTCATCAATTTTCGATTAGTTTTATTTGCACTTGTTTTTCCGTCATATCCGGCGATACGGATCAATATTCTTTTACGAGACTTTAGAAAAACCGAAGGCTTAATTGTCATATGAAAACCGTATTAAATAGAGAAAGTTTGTTTTATATTTGCGTATTTATGATTTTCACGTCGACTAATCATAAATTTCCTTTACGTTTTGATAATATATCTTTTCAAAAAAGTTCGTTGTGATCCGTTAAAAAAAATTTGAGTATGAAAAAATTGATGAAACCAGTGTGTGAATTAAAATAAAGTATTCCCCTAGTATGGACACATAGGCAAGTGTAATGACGTGTTCCGACGACGTATTTCAGGAGTTGCCGCCCATCACGGCGAATAACAAGGGCAAGGCGAACCATGAGCCGCCGCCCGCCCAGCAGCCGCCCAACAACGCCAGCGCCAACAACACCATAGACAAGAAGAACATCAGCGCGCCCATCGCCGTCACGTGAGTTCCCATCTTACCTCGTACTCACATATAAAATTTATAACTACGCTATAAAATCCTAGGAATTCTTAAATCTATCCTTGTTATTTCATCCAGATAATTCTTCTAGTTTAGTTAATATCGCACCGGTTCGTATCGTGCAAGCATGTGGCTTGCACGTGGCTTGAAGTGACGAACGAACAAAAAAAAAAGAGAGCTATGTTCCAACCAATTATCCCGATGTCCAGTGTGAGCCTAACAGTCCATCCCTCCCGCTGTAGTATAGAACGTTTAGAAATATACACGTGCACGACGACGTCGGCGGTCGCGGTCCGCTCGGTGCGGCTCGCGGCGGGCGCGGCTGGCGGGCACGGCGCGGGCGGCTCCGAGCGGTTACTCGATTCGCTTGCTGTGTATATGCACATATAATGCTTATTGTAATTTGTTGCTTAGAAAAAAAGGATTTTCTGTACTTTTTGGTATATGCAAGGTAGCTTTCACGCAAGTACGCTGTAACATATTTAACTTGACAGTACCGTATGAACAATGTATTTTTTTATCGTAATGTGATTTTATAGTTTACAACTTGATATGTAGTATATATAATTGACTGTTTTATATATGTAGCTATTTAAAGAAGTATTTTGCGGTAATCATGAAATGAGTTTTGGTGTTCAGTCTTATAAATTAATGATTGTAGCGTACCGTATATTAAATGGTATCTTGCCGTTCAATATAAATGATCAGTGAACTGTTGTCTGATGCATAGTTTTTGAAATAATTTTCTCTTGAAATAACAGCGAAACTTAACTCGTTTTTAGTCGACATGTATCTTTAAAATAGAATTTGGAAAACGTATTATAGTTTTTTGTAGATGTAGTGTTGTTTTAGTATAGTATACGTGTTCCCCGCAGGAACGGCACGGCGCCGGGCCCGAAGGCCAGCAAGCCGTCGCCGGGGCGCGAGGGCCCGCGGCAGGAGAACCCGTTCGAGGAGGAGGAGTGGGACGAGGAGTCGGGCGGCGCGCTGGCGGACACGGGCGAGCCCGGCGTGCCCGTGCGCGCGCTCTACGACTACTGCGGCGCCGAGAGCGACGAGCTCAGCTTCCGCCAGGGCGACTTGTTCGAGAAGCTGGAGGACGAGGACGAGCAGGGCTGGTGCAAGGGCCGCAAGGACGGCCGCGTCGGCCTCTACCCCGCCAACTACGTCGAGCCCGTGGGCCACTAGCGCCGCCGCTCCGCGGTCGCCTTCTCTCGCGTGTCTCGTTTGCGAAGGGAGGGGGTCTATTTGGTGCCCGGCAAATCAAGATCAAGCAAAACAAGATCTTTAAAAGCGTGTTCTGAAAGTATAGTACCAAGTACCAGGAAAAAATAATTTCGCGGAATTTTTAGCAACACCATCTTTACCGGACGGTACCGTTTAGTAATAGAAATTTATTATGAGAATGAGACACGTAAGAGAAGCCTCAGCCAGCGTGCGCGACCGTCCCGAACACTGACGAGTCACTGCAGGCCGGGAGAGGGGATAAATGCGGGGAGAGGGGGGTGACGCCGCGTCTCGTCAGTTGATCAAATGTTTGTTAATGTTACACAGATATAGAGCAGATTGTGATTTGTTAAAGTTGAATATCATGAGAGTTGAGTCTATGTTGCCATGTTGACGCATGTCGTAAATTTTAAAAGCAATATTAGCGCAAATGTATAACTGTTGTTGATTATTAGTGTTGTTCGAAACCACTCGTCGCCCCCCGGCTCCCGCGGCAGCATCTCCGTTACGTTATGATGTTGTTTTTGCTTCCGTCGAGAAGCGAATAGTCATAATTTAGTGTCAACATTGCTTATTTAGTAACGGAAGGAATAAAAATAAATTTGGTTTGTCCGAACCGGTCCTAACTAACTTGTACACACCCTGTTATTGTTCAATGTACAGGTTCGTTTGAACGTCCGCGTGCGGCACACGAGCACGTGCCGCCGCGAGGGAGAGGAGAGAGAGAATAATTATATCAGTAACGGGAGTTGCGTGTCGGTCGTCAGTTTAAACCGTCTAACGATCATTCGATTTGGTCGCAAATCGATCATCGTCGCAACTCGTTTAAACGTAACATTTTTGACCCTTTTAAATTGTATACCTATTGATGGATATTTTGTTTTTTGGTAATTTTTAAAATTCCAAGCGTTTGGACGATTCGAGAACTTTTTTTGGAATGTGACCGTTTTGCGAGTCGCGTATACATAATGACATACAGGAAGCGACGTCGCGTATCCGATACGTCTCGGTGGATATTTTTGGAGAAAACTTGTACAATGCGGAAACCAAAAAGGCTAATTGTAAATGTTTTATTATCGTTTATGCGCGGTTAACGTCCGGCCCGGTCCGGTCCGACCCGGTCCGGAACATAGAGGTAACATAAATCACTGGATACGAACGTAGCTAAGCCAAAAAAAATATGCTAATTTTAAATATAGTAGAGCGGCCGAGCGCTTGTGATACGGCGGGGGCTGCGGCGCCGCTCGCCGCACTCTATTTATTTCCCGTTGTATATAGTGCGTAACGTGCGAGGCGGCGGCCGGGGGCGGAGCGTCTCCCGGCCCCCCTCGCCGTTTAGGTTAACTATAAATAATAATATAACGAATAATGTATTATGAAAATTACCTATTTTTCCGTTTCCTTGTATATCCCGTTGCAAGCGCCGCAGGCCGCGGCCCGCCGGAGCCCCCGCGCGGAGCCCCCGCCGGAGGCTGCCGTTTTAACACTTGACCGTGGATTGTCTTCGTAGTTCACATTTAGTCGTAGTATATTTGTTTTCTTTGTTATGGGTTCAGAGACCACTTGTGAAGATTCTTTGTATTATATAATTATCAGAGAGGGTGGTTACGGACCACATATGTTAATATATTATTAATATTGGTAAAATAAAATTGTTACATATGATTACGTGAGTTTTATTTTTAATTGTTGATTTATTATGTTCAACATTCCCACAAAAAAAAATGTAATTTGTATATCTTTTCCCGGTAAACGCATAAGAGATTTTTTTACTCAACTGCCTAGATTTTGAACAGTTACAGGATTTGTCTTTTGCTTTCCGCTTTATTAACTTTAGGTAAAACGGTCATTTTTATGTTTTTCATAACTCAGACATTTCATTCAGTCAAACTTCAGCATTTTATGCTTTAATACTGTATTCTTTATGAAGCACTATAATTCGACGAACCTACGTTAACAATTTGCACACATCTTCAACTTATTAAACAACAACAATGAACTCACGATAAATTATGTATAAAATTTACTAGTCAACCGGTTTGTCATAATTAGGTAGTATTACTTAGGCTGCATCTCGCTTTCCATCAGGTGGGATTGCAGCCGAACGCGAGCTTATTTCTCCATTTAAAAAATCCAATTTTCACCTATCTATTTACAATACGACGTATTTAATTAATTATTACAATTACACAATGATAACAAACAGTGATTTTATTAATGAGGTAATATGAAGGGCATTTAATTATTTATACTAAATTTCGCAAAGAAAACAAATAGACCATTTAAAATTCTCTTTATTCCGCCGGCACGCGGCTGCGATGCCGGAATGACAGTTTGATAATAATAATAATTTATATTCAAAATACTATGTTGATATTTAAAAATATTCACTAATTTGTCGTTCGCGTCGTACAGCGGCGGCCTCGCACGGGTTGGGTACTTCAAGCGAAGCTTAACTATTATTATTAAGATATGATTGAGCACATGACGACACCTCTACGCGAATTGGTTATAAAGTAATCCAAATATACAATGATGCAGCCGACTTCACGTCATGTTGAATATGACAAAACTCGATAGCACAAAACACAAATACTAAATTAACTTCTGCCGGTGAACGGCTGTGAGGGTCGTTATATACAGAACAGGTACAATTAAATACGTCACACTGCATCACACTACACCGGTGCAAGACACCATAACTTTTATGTAAATATCAGTTCTTTTTCACTATAGTTATGGAGAATGTATACATATTGCTAAGTAACTACATCATCCTTCTTCCATCCTGTTACATCGAGTTTTGTCACAGCAGCAGTCCGTTTGCTGCATAACAATTCGTCTATATAATAATATACGTCGAAATGAGTTGTATGTATAAAAATACGTATTTATCAAGCCCTAACACAAGGTCTCGCCGGGAACAGAGAAGCGTTTACACCTACGCTCGCCGTCGCCACTGAAAATACTCGTAAAGTTAATCGGTTCTAAAAATCAATACAATGTCACGATAATACAATTTCCTGTTAATACAGTAGTATAAACATATAATTGAATATAATAAATATCAGTCACTGTTACATAATCGTCAAAAATGTAATTAAAGGCAACAAAGCTTTTGGTCTAGTTTTTGTTAAGCCACTGACTTAACGCAATGAGATAACGATAGACACCAAAAACGATAGAAAGACTAGTATACAGTTTGTGAATAATTTTATTTATAGTGAAGTTTATGAGTATTTATGTACACGAAAAATTATATACCGATTAAAATAACAATGTTTTTTTGAAATAGCCCGACGAGTTTCGAAACTATTTGAGAAACTTCTTAACGATCTAGTCGGGTTAATTCTAATAATAGGTAAATTAAGCGGTGATATAACACAATTAAATGCTGAAACATTTTAAATAACTCTGCACAGTACACGAAATAGGAAACTTGATTATTCCCAGTGGCGAGGGCGCTCCACGTTGATATGTCGGAACAAAACTATATAAGGTACAATATTATTTACAAAAAACGTACAAAAGTGATCATCAATGAGTTAACAATAGACGGGATCAATAGTAAACGAGATTCCCTCATTAAAAAATTAATATAATATAATCAATATCCATCAGTTAATAGAACACAGATATATGATGAGCCATACACAGACTACATAACCACTTTGTAGAGAGTGTGATGCTGTGCCCGTCTCTGGTGAGCCAGGATCATGTACCAGAGACGTAAGTCCAGCTATCGAAATCAAAATGGAGGGGGGAGGGGTTTAAACCTCTTAACAGGTAGTCGTAAACCGAATCCAAATCCACATAAACATAGACAATACAATGATACAACAGAAACGAATTTCCAATTTTAATATCGATAGCCTGGGAACACAGCTCGCTCAAACAACACATTGTTCTAGTCACATAAAACGATAATATCAATAATAATGGAACATAAGTCTTTACACAACAATAATAGTAATAATAATAAAGATAAAATATTTACAAATATCCAACGTAACAATATTCATTTAATCTAACCGTCGTCTCCGCGCTGCAGCATAAATACTAATGTAAAAATAATATTCTACATTGTCAATCCGTGGCTCCGGAGAGAGCGAGATCTCGGCTTCGGACCGTGTGTGGTGTTCCTAATGTAATGTACTCTGCTCTACTGCATTTTACATCTCAAACATCACCTGTCTGATTAGGAGTCACCCATAAAGCACCTCACGAAATGTTGCACCATCCCCGCTACGAATAATGGCGATTTTTAAGATTACCAGAAAAAAGCGTTATTAATTGTAATCTCATTCGTTAGTATTTTATGATACAGTTATACAATTTATCGTTTTAATTAAAAATAAAACTGGTCGCGATGTTTCGAGGGTCGCCCACGCCACTCGCCGCTGGGGCCTCGCGCCCGTCGCATGTAAGTCGTCGTGCGACGGATCTCATCCCTTCTATTTCCACCAATGTGTTCTATGGGTGACTCCTCCTTTACATTTTAATAGTAACTTAACATCGTTTTATACCAATAAGTCTCATTCGTATATCATTTTTACACATATGCGTAAAATGCATACATTTGTGAGTGCTGCGTTATTGAACGAAATACTTACAACGCCACAACAACACAATGTTTAAAATGCCGCTTACACTTATGGCGAGTCTCATTCGGATCGCTTAGTGTCGATTCATTGTAGTTTAATCGGTCGGTTGCGTAACAAATTAAGGTCACTTCTAATGGTGTCAAAGAACAAGGACATCACTAAGGTGAGTGTAATTTTCGACATCACACGTTCATCGCGAACTACATTTTTCAATTGAAATGCAACTGTTCAGTACTCGGAAGATAAAAAATTAATGTTTTGCCCGCGAGTAAAAATAAATGGTTTCCATCGGGCGGCGTTGGTGCGCTACTGCAGACAGGCCTGCAGCTTCTCGATCCACTCCTGCGCGGCGGCCGCGTCGCTGGCGCAGAAGTTGTACGTGCGGCGGCTCGTGCGCAGCTGCGGGCACACACACACACAACCACTACTGTGCCACTCACTCCTCGATATGAGTGAGCGGCAAAAGAGCACCATGGCGCTTATAATTCTCAACATTCTACATCATCATCAACCCTGTTCTTGTTACACTGTCGGACAATGGTCTTCTCTCAGAATGAGCAGTGTTAACACCATAATCACAATGTGTAACATAGCAGACGTTTTTATCGATTTGTACTTGCAGTTTTCTAAACATTTTAGTACTTATCGAGAGGAGGTTTTAATATTTATCAGACGATTATACAAAGATGTTCTGACAACATTCTATTAAGAACGAAGGTGCTGCCATCTAGGCGATAGTGATGCCACCTAGGTCACTAACAATAGTATCACTAACCACAACAATTCTATATAAATCAAATATAATAAGTTAACAAATGATTGAAGATATTTGAAAAGAACGTGACTCACGTCGAAGAAGGAGCGGTCGTCGCACTTCTTGGGCGGGCCGGGCGCGGGCGGCGCCTGCGACACCGTCAGCACCTCCGCCAGCTCTGCACACACCGCACAAATATTTGTCACACATGTGCACCATAATACACTTGAAGAATTTGTATAATATCATACTTATTAAAATTCGTATACGTTAAGTATTTTTGGCACAAAGTCTAACTATTCATTCCAATCAAGAGTGCCAAAAGTATGGCAATTTAAAATTATAGAACAAATGCACTAAGACTTTCAGAATTAAAGTAATTAAGTGAAAAAAAACGGAAGAACATCTAGGTAGTAGTTACAATCAAGGGGTATATACCAATGAATCCTTTGCAATGTGAATCTTCCATGGCGTCGTAATATCGCAGTTGATGTTTGATCGAATCCAAAACGAACCACCTGCAGGAAAATTTTAATTAATTGATATTTTTTATTTAGCTTTCAATAAATGATTAATATTTAACGTTTTTAATTATAAAATTATGTGCTGTTCAATTTATTAAAGTGATTGAAGATTCAAATGTGATTAAAGAGAATTTTCAAATAATTGTTCTAGATGCGGTCAAATTGCAAAAATTTTGCAGTAAGTAAAATTTGTACTCCAGTATTCAAGTGTTCAAATAGGTATCCGTATGCTAGTCTATTACCTGCACAACTACGTTAAAGTGCATATAATCATAGGAATAGAGAGAGTGAGAGAAAGACAGAGAAAAAAAGCAATCATAATCGATCGAGTTACACATATTAGGCCTTTACAGTGAACATGGCATCAGCCATTAAAACTAAAATACTGTACGTGGCGGATGGAACAAATGATATACAAACTGAGATTGAAAATTAATGTTAATGCGCAGTAATGATCGCAAGACATTTCTGCATTCTACTGTATTTGTGTAGAATTAGTGCGTATGCAATTACCGTTGTTTCCATCCCTTGAGCAGTGCGCCCCGTTTGTACAGGTGTCCCTCGTGCGTTCTGTTCTCCGCTACGTTCGACGAGAATTGTTCGTAATACTGCTGTGACGATGACTGCAATGTGGCCACACCTGGAAAACAATGACGCTCATCATGAGTATTTAAACTAGATTTAATATTACTAGAATTAATAATCGATTTTATGAATAGGATAATTAGTGGAATAATTAAGAGACAAAATTGAGAAAAATAATTGCATTACACAAGTCAGGAATTGCTAAGATTTTTATAAAAATACAAATAAAACTACTTTAACAGTTATTACATTAACATTAATAACAGTAATTGAACATTTAGTTATAGTGTAGGAATAGCGAGCACGAGAGGTGCACACTGACTGGCGGAGACGGCGAGGTGGTCGCGGTCGCGGTCGGGCGGCGGCGGCGCCTTGTACTTGGTGCAGGGCAGCGGCTGCGCGTCGGCGCAGCGCTCGTGCACGGCGGCGCCGCAGTCGACGCAGCGCACGCCGGCCTCGAGCGGGCCCCAGAGCAGCTCGCCGCAGCCGTCGCAGCGCGCAGGCGCGGCGGCGGGCGCGGCCGCCCAGCGGTGCTGCGGCGCGGCGGGCGCGGCGGGCGCTGCGGGCGCGGCGGGCGCGCGCGCCGCCAGCCGCCCGCGCACCAGCACGTCCAGCGTGCCGCGCCGGTGCGCCGCGCCCGACAGCCGCCGCACCACGCCGCTGCACATCGACGCGTTGCGCTGCACACACATGCACTCCTATACCTCGACACGTCTTTCACTTTCGTCGAGTTACATTTGTATTATACGATCCTAGTGCTTTTATTGAGGTATGTTTTTATTCTAAAACAATATAACATAAAATCAATACGTTTTGCAAATCTAACCTGTAATTCCAGCGTATTCGGTAGCTCCAGCTGCTCCCAGCGCACCCGCCACTTCTGCGGCAGGTGTCCCAGCTCCAGCTCCAGCTGCCGCAACTTTTCCAGTAACCCAGTAAACGCGTCGGGCATGCAGCGCGATATGCTATCGTATCTACGATGTTCCACGAAACGTTAAAATTAACATCCATTAAAACGACAGCTTTAAATAATCACACCTTTAATGATCATTAGAAACTAAGCAAACTCTTTTACTTTGGGGATAAAATATCTGGGAATTAATGAACCACTATTTTGAACAAAGCAAAACACAAATCAAAATTAAATATTGTTTAAAACCTTGCAAGCGACTTTAAAATCAAACAATGTATTTATTATATAGCAAAAATATGTAATGTGTGTAGTAATGGACAAGGTTATGTAGAAGCGTGCAGTTAGTTCTGCGTGGCTGCGAGTGTGGTGGTGCCTGTCGTGCAGTACCCGGCGGTGACGACGCGGCGCGGCGAGCGCGGCTCGCTGTCGGGCGGCAGCTCGGGCTCGTAGGGCGCGCCGTGCGCCAGCTCCTCGCACACGTAGTACTGCCACACCTCCAGGCTGGACAGCGCGCTCACCGGACGGATCACCTGCACACGCCGACACCGGCATTCGTTACAACTTACGGGTACACAGGGACCACTATCTACCTTAAACTGAGTCGAATATGTAATCAAATACGCCCAACATTTTTTCAATATAAATAAAGTAACAAATTATAATAAGTAGAACGCGTCGCTCACAGGGTTATCAAGGTCGGGCGCATAAAGCAGGTTGTAGAACAGCGGCGACCTCTGGTGTAGCCTCTCGATGTAGTCGAAGAGCGCAAATCCCGCCCCAGCGGCGGCACGCGCCTCCTCCTCCCCCGCCACGCCGCAAACGCCTCCCACACCCGATACGCCCCCCACACCCACCGACCCCGTTTCAACACCCTGCAGAAGAAAACAATTAATTATCTAATCGACTAAAGTTTTATTGTTAACATATTATGTCGTTCAACAGCACGCACCAGGCGGCTGACGTCGGGGCGGCGCTCGTCGGAGGCGAGCCCCAGCTCGGCGCGCTGCGCCTCGCTGTCGAACAGGAAGGTGCGGAAGCGGCAAGACACACTGTGGTAGGCTACGAACCGCAGGTAGTACTCGTTGAACTCGAACGCCAGCGGGAACTGCTTCTGCAACTGCACACCACAATGGATTCATTATTTATATTTCAATTACTTCCCTCAGTATATATAGATCATGTAGGCTCATTAAGATAATTATAATAAAATGTGTCTAATTAATTCAATCCGTAAAATGAGACTACAAAAAAGAACGATTTAAATATTCATAGGTCATGGCAATATTGAGTGACTCAATCCAGAAACCTAAACGATCACAAGTTACCTATTCATAAAATTAGACATACAAAAATGTAAATGTTGACTTCAAAACTTCCAGTTAATCAATGTGAATGTGTATAGGTATACTGTTTTCAAATAAACTACATGTTTTTACTGAAATCTTTAAATTGTTATTTTATTTGACAACAATATTATCAAGAAAACTATAAAATTCATAGTAAAAAATAAAGTAAAAATCTGCATCGAATGTTTATCAGTACATATATACTGCATTATGTATATCAAACATAAATAGACAATCAAACAAGACAAAGTGATCTTGTATTTGTTATAATGTAATCATTAATTTAACAAAACTAATGTTGTCTGAGCTAGCGCCATCTAGCATATGTAATGTATGTTCAGTGGATGAATAATGTAATTAGTTATTGTCGAGTCACCACTACGTTTTGGTGGGATTGCCACCGTCGCAGTAGGCACGCGTACCTGATGTACAGCGTCCAGGAACATGAGGAAGGTGGGCGTGAAACCCTGCTGCGGCGCAGCGGCTATGTTGCAGCGCTGCTGGAACTTGTGGCCTAGTGCCAGCCACTCCTTCTCGACGAGGATTCGAAAGCCGTCCAATGTGCGGTAATAGGGTTCTAGGCAAATTTGAGCCAATGAGGAAATCTAAAAAGAACAAATATAGTAGATTAAATAATATAAAAAATAATAGCGTAGAACTCCCATCCCCTGCGATCCCACATAAAAGTGAATTAATGGAATTTTAGAAATCTGCGTATGTGTAAGTTTACATGTCAAAAATTACAATTAAACCATATTTAAGGGTATCATACTATTAGGTTTTAGATTATCGATTTTACCTGTGAAGTGACATCCCAGCCGTCTTCCAAGGAGAGCAAAACCGAGGATCCCTGGATGTCTAGCAGGTCAACGACCGCCCCAGATAACTGAAATAACTGTCTAATTTGCCACAGCCATCCAGATTCTTCGACAAGCCTAGAAGAAAATGTATTATTAATATGTATTAAAAAATAAACTAATAATGATTATGTAGACTCATGCTCATTTTTACATTGCAAGTGTACACTTTGGAATAAGCCTTTATCTAAGGTTTGTTTGGATCATCATGGCGCTTCCAGAAAAGAGCAAAGATTGTTCTTGAAGCTTAAAGCCGGAAGGCACTGGGTATCGTTTGGGTGTTGCAAATGCTTTAGGCGATAATGGCCACTTGCCATTTAGTGGCCGATCTACATATCTGTCACGCTAAACAGAAAAGAGTAAAAGATATGTTTGTAAGAGAAAAGAAACCTTTAATTTATAGTACCACCTAGGCGCCGCGGTAACTCTGTAAATAAATAGTTTAGAAATTCTGGAAGATTTATAAGTGTTATGTGAATTGAAGCAAGGTCGGCTAGAAGTGGACAGCGACAAGAGGCGACAAGAGACAAGGGGCGACAAGAGGCAGTACTGACGTGAGGAAGCCGGGCTCGGCGGGGTGCGCGGAGGGCGCGGGCGCGGCGGGCGCGGGCGCGGAGGGCGCGGCGGCGCGCAGCAGCTTCTTGAAGGCGTGCTTGGTGGCGCGCGCGTCGGGGTACTCCACGGGCACGGCCTCCACGCCGCCCGCCGCCGCGGCCGCGCCCTTCTCCGTCAGCACGTACAGCGCCGCGCGCCGCGCGCACGCGCCCTCGCCCGACACTGCCGACGTACGTACGTTATTGCTCATTACTGGGGACACATGCACGAAATGTTCAACAATTATACATATAATGAATAAATACGTATGTTTAGAGAGGACCACCGACCTGAGTCATAATCATTAGAAGAGAAGGGCTGTTTAGGCGCATATAACTCTAAATGCGAAGGTTGTCTTCTGTCCTTCAGTGACCCCCAGCGCCCGAAATGTCGCCCGGCACCCGCCGCTGAACTATTACTGCCCTTTCCACCGCTGTTTCGACCTAAGACCCTGTAAACGTGGACAACAAAGGGTTTGTTGATAATTTCATAGTAGCTATCATTCACGTTTTTTAATTTTTTTTACATTTATAACTATATTATTTAACAATATGTTATCTCTAGTTTTTAATAAATAATTAATCATATAATTGTTGTGTAATTATAATTTTTAACATTAATAATATAAAAATTAATTTAGCTCTCTATATTTAACTGTTTAAGGCAAACTTAATGTGCATGACAGTTAACATCAACTTAAATTTTTGCATAACGGATGACAGATAAATAATAATAAACCGTTTATACATGTTTCATTACAGCCCATATTGCTAAGCTAAATAACATGATAGGCGTGCAATTTTCGATATAAACACTACATTTAATAGTGCATACATATACAGGTGGAATTATAAATATTTTCGTCAATATACTGGCTTAGTTCACCATTAAGCAAAAACACCTATGGAAAATCGAAAGAGCTATAGAGTGTGGTTACGCACCCGAGCGTCCCGGCGGCCTTGGAGAGCAGCGGCGTGGCGTGCGCGTGCGCGGCGTGCGGCGGCTCGTCGCAGCACAGCAGCAGCGAGTCCAGGCTGAGGCTGGAGTCCTCCAGCTCGCCGCGCCGCGCCGGCGTGCACGCCACCAGCGCCGCCAGGTACCGCTCCTGTGTACGTGCACACCGCTCATAAGTACGCGCTCTGATAATAGTACAATCTCTTCGACATTCCACGCGTGTTTGACATTGTGTGGCACTTGTACCAAAGCGACCACATAGCAACTTTAATGTCTACATTTGTTTAACATTAAATAACGCGCTTTCCATCAAGCGGGAGCGCGGCCAAACGCAAGCTTATCACATGATTTAAAAAATAAGCCTTTGTATTAATAGACATATACGCAATGCACATAAAAATATCTAAAATTTTTGTTCACGTCACATAGTTCAGTGAAAATAATCTGACTTAAATATCGACACAATTATAATTTAAAACAAACCTGCTCTAAGCTAGAGGTAGTTTCCGTACCGCTGGGCGTCGCGCCGGGGTTCTGATGGCTGGACTTCAACATTCCCATCACACCTTTGTGGTGCGGCGCCGCCGATCTGTGTATGATAACAATATTTTTTAACCCATTATTTAAATAATGAATTAAAAAAGATTTTATATACAAACGATTCTAAGTATATAACATATCATTGCATCCTTGAATTCTTTGTATTAATGTTAATAATTTGATACATAACGCAATATGTGAGTGCCACAAAATTACTTGGTTTTTCTCAAATACATATACCTAGATACGAATTTAGGGCTCGTTGTTGATATCATACCTTCGTCACCACTATAATATGATAAAAGTCAACGTATTTCCTTGTAAAAAAAATTAAAATAAAAAAAAATTACACTTGCAGTGCAACTTGAATTGCAAATAAGTATGTAAGGTAAAGCAGTATTTCACTGTCCACAGTACCTGGCCAGCAACGCTCGAGTCCTCGGGTGGCGCCACGTCAGCACCGGGATCCTGTTCTGCCGGTAGCAGCGCGCCGTCCGCCGGAGCGACTCGTCCGATATGCTCTCCGGCACCGCTACCACCGCCGGGTAACTGAACATCGAACGCACTGGTCTAAATCTAAATATTATTCATTGGCACTACTTAATTTAATGTAGATGATATACTTGTAAGATTTACAAGTATAAAGAATGTTTGTCAGGACCGTATTCGGTAAGAGAGTGTGGTCTGATATGAACGTAATAGACGGCTAAGAACGCAGACCTGCGGCACAGCGTGTAGACGGCATTGGCGTGCGCGAGGCGGAAGGGCGGCGCGGCGAGGCCGCAGCGCGCCCAGTCGCGCGCGTACACGCGCTCGCGCACGCGCTCCAGCGTGCGCGCCGCCGGCGCCTCGCCGCCCTCCGCCGCGCCCAGCTCCAGCTCCTCCACTGCGACATCGCGACATCGATACTATACTCATTCGCTTCCTATACCACCTTTCCGGATATAAATCTTTTAAAAAGCTAATGACTTTGTTCAATAAACATTTCCGTAACTTGCAAAACTATTCCACTCTCCCCCCAAATTTTTGTCTCAGAAAGTAACGCTCAAATAGTAACATTTCTACTTTTTCCCAAATTAGTTAACATGTGACTTTAAAAATAATGATTTTTAAGTGGTTATTATTGAAGGTCGTATTCGGGTAGTAAAAAAGCATGTATAACAAAATTATTTTAAGACACGAGCATAGGCACGTACGCGATAGCGTGTCGGCGGAGAGCGAGGACATGAGCGGCGGCGAGGTGAGCGAGCGCGCGTCGGCGGACGGCAGCACGTACTTCTGCCGCTTGGACGGCTTGGGCTTGAGGCCGGCGCGCCGGGCCGTCTTCAGCAGCGTCTTCTTGGCGAAGCCCCTGAGCGACAATTTAACAGGTAACTTTCAATAATGCAACATCAAGTGTTCATGTTCTATAAAATAAAATAACATGCCTACATCTTTAACCTTGTGCCATGTAATTTGATATATCTAATTTTGTGTACCGTTTTCCAAAAGGAATTATACGCGCAATACTTTTTTGTACCGTTCATGCAAATTCTATGATACACACTACACGTGTACATATGTTTCGCCTAGATCGGTTCAGTAATTGTGTATGCAAATATAACAAAGCCATAAGACAAATTTAGTTATAACTTTTAGCATAAATTTTTAAATGTATTATAATTTCATTGCTATATTCTAATCTACTCCAAATGTACTAAATCCCTCCTAAATCATTTCATGTTTCATTAATTATAAGAAAACTTTGTAGATTTGTGTATTTTACTATTAAATGTTTCGTGAGTACACATGATTATGCTCTCCACCGAGACTTCACCGCAAACGGCGGGAGCTCATGAGGAAGGACCTCGTACAGGTCCGAAACTAGTCGGGTCATCAAAAAAAAACGCACGTGAGTTAAGCCGGTATATATATAATCATAGATTTGTGTATTAATTTTACTACCTATTATTCTCTGGAATTACATACGGTACTATTAAACACTGCTCAATTATATGAATAATAAAGAAATTATATATCCATAATAAGTAATATTCTATTTGAAAACAACATGAATACAGATGCTACGTATTTCTATAAAATCTAATATTCAACTAAAGGCTCCTAAAAGATTTAAATTTTTATCAAAAATAGTAATCTAAAATGAGTTTAAAAGCACACAAGATACTTGAGCGTGTGGTGCTTGGGCGCGTGCAGCGCGGGCGGCGGCGCGTGGCGCGGCGCCAGCGCGAAGTGCAGCAGCGCGTGCGGCGGGTGCCGCAGCCGCGCCAGCGCCTTGCGGAACGCCTCCGCCTGCTCGCCCGCCACCTCCTCGTCCAGCGCCACCTTGATCAGCTGGAAGGTGGCGGCGCGCAGCTGCAGCCCCTCGGCCAGCGCGTGCTCGAGGTGCGCGTGCGCGGCGGGCGGCGTGCGCACGGCCTTCTCGCGCGTCAGTGCGCACAGCGGGAACGCGCGCACTACCGTTTGCTCGCATGCTGCAACAGTTCCGACCGTTCAGCTCGCGCATCTCGCGATCGCTCGACGTCGATCGGTACATTATACTAATCGATGTTCTATTGCGACGACATTCGTAGGTAAAAATTATCAGATACAACGCCTACGTCATATTCGATTATTTATCTTTTGTCTGGTTATTGTTTTTCCAAAACTAGAATATTACAAATAAACCATATAATAGCATAAGAAAACCATACAGATATAGTTAGTGAAGATGGGACTGACCGAAGGGGTCCAAGGGTGTGCCCCTGAAGATGACGCGGTAGTTGGTGAGGAAGAGCGCGCCCTCGGCGGGCAGCAGCGGCGCCGTGCGGCCGTCCGCCACCAGCAGCGCGCGCAGCGCCGGCGCCGCGATGGTCTCCCCGCACACCAACGCTGGGGAGACTATTCGAGGCTGTGAATTCATATCGCAATGTTTAATATTAACATTTTAAAATATGTAAAAAAATTCCTTATACTACTTTTTATTAGGACCCTAACCACCGACATCCTTCACGCCACGCTATTTTACATTAAAAAAGTATGCCTATCTTTATTAGATTCCATTACAACACTTTTATAATTCCATTGCTTAACGTAAGTCTCCCCTCAGAATGAGAAGTGTTAATAACATAATTAGACTCGGCAGTAATTCCCATACTGACTAATCGCGAGTTAGCCATCACTACTGCATATTTAAATATAAAATGCCTCGAATATTCATTTTTTTGTCTTACCTTCTGAACGGGGGGTAGCCTCCGACTCTCTCTGGCGACTGCGTCCAACGTTTCTAAATGCATGTGAACGACTCCAGGTATCATTTGGTGTAAGCAGCGCACGTGGTCCGCTGTCACCCCGCCCTCCGTGCAAACCTAAGAATACATAAACAATTGAAAATTCATACCCATTGTTATTTTTTTAAGTATAAAAATTCTTTAAAACGACATATTTTACGTTTACAGATCGGCGTGCATATATGAAAACAGTGATGAATGTAGAAAAAGTTATTTGACATTTGGCAGATATTTGGCACTCATTGCCTTCAGCTTACCTCATAGGGATTTTGGCATACTGATATAACAATAATAATAATATTTTAACTGTAATATACCTTGTCAACGAAGCGCGAGACCATTTTGATAACGTTGTTGCCCGCCTCGCCCGGGTCGGCCTCCTCGAAGCCGGACTCGGCGTCGGCACTGTCCGATTCGGCGACACTGTCGATTTAGATACATTATTTATCAGAAATAGCAATACATTTATTCCATCGATATATTTACATATTGAACATAAAAAAGAACAACAATTGACAACAATTGACAGCTTCGAGCACAAATGTAACAGTTTGCTTGGGGCCGCACCTGTTGGTGATGCTGTTGCTGGCGCGGTCCAGGTCGTCGCCGCGCACGTCGGCGCGCCGCCCCGCGCCCTCCAGCGGCAGCAGCAGGTACACCATGCGGTTGGCGTAGTGGATGGCCTGGCTGTACAGCGTCGACTCCTCGCTCGCGATCAGCTCGCGCTGCTTCTCTGGATTACAAAACATGCATTCTTTGTTAGGAAAAACAAATAAGCAAGTTATATAAGGTTATGGCTCTCGTCAAGAATGTCAACATTGTCACCTCTAGATACTTCTATCGACTAGAAAATTTATATCTTTTATTCCTTCTTTTTAGCGGCCTTTCGACAGAAATATTTTGACGCTTCTAAACAGTCATGCGAATAACCTACTCCTGTCTTAGACAGATAATTATCAGTATACCTGGCGGTAAGCTCGGCCACAACCTCATCTGCTCGGCGGCGATCTCCAACGCACTCGGCTCCTGTGCTTTCAACAACGATATGTATTCTTCGTCCTCTCTGAAATGACAATATTTTATTTCATTGCTTGTAAGGCATAAAATGAAGCAAATAAGAAAAGAATTTTAGGATAATTTTATTGGGAATAATCTCACAGATTCAGTACTTTTTGTGTGCACGAAAATATTTTTATTGTTTCCACTGTCTTTTACCACAATCTAGTGCACTTTGTAAACTTTAAGAGACGAGGGATCTTTTAATAAGGAGGAAGTAAAAGAGTCGAAATAGTATGTTTAGTAGAAGAGAGTGTGATATGCAGGCTGTACAACGGCATCAAAGGTACAAATCTATAAGGAACATTTAACTTGAATAAATAACAAGTAGGTATGACGAGGGCATGTAGTGGCGCACCTGGGGCTGGCGGAGCGCGGGCGCGGTGCGCGCGGCGCGGGGCCCGGCAGGTACAGCGCCTTGATGTCGCGCTGCACGTCCTGGTAGAACGCCGCCTCCCAGAACTGCTGGCTCGTCCACACCTGGTGCTCCTGCGCGCACACACACACACACAGTCAGTGCGGTCGCGCGGGCCGGTGCCGGCGGGGGCG
>DWME01001975.1:0-22493 GCA_018244795.1 Parelbella ahira ahira
AATTGCAGACTCCGAGTCACTAACTGAAATTCTAAATTAGAAAAATCTAATGGTACCCGACCTGGGATTTGAATCCAGGACCTCCTGAACGGCAGTCGCGCTTGCAACCACTCGACCAACGATGCAATCAAATCAAATTAACATATAAATGTATAAATAAATAAATTACTCATGGTTGACATGAGTTTACTACCAGATTGTAAGGAGAGTGATATTATGTTTTTCGCACATATCTTGTTTGTAATATTCTTTATTACCTCATATCTTCCAAACCACTGGACAGATTTATATAATTAAGGTGACGTCAGATACATGTTTATAGTCCAAGTGTTCATACGTCACACTTAATCCAATATGATGCGCCCTCTAGCGGCTATTAGGCCGTGAACAAAAAAATCTTTGAAAGGTATCGTGTGGGGTGTCAAATGAACGGACTTAATTAGCACATTTCAAATATATATTACAACATAACTAGCTTTTATTGTCTACTTTACTTGTATATGCTTTATAAAAACGTAAAATTTCTTAAATGTATCACGTGGGGCATCAAATAAAACAACATAGGTATTTAAAAAAAAATCTCGATCGGGTCAATTCTTTCCAATAACGGGTAGGTATAAACCCGAGCGTTGGTCCGGACTGTAAGTCCGAAATTCCGTGTGTTTATTTCCTCATTTAAATATTATAAGAGTTTATTAGAAATCTAAACATGTTTTTTTTTATTTTCGGTTTTATTTGTCTGTAGTCACAACTCTGCATATATCAAGGGAAACGCTCATAATGTAATACGGATGTTGTTTGACGGCAAAGAAGAAGGCAACGGCCTCTATATATATGCTATTGTTGTTATCTCGTATACTGGCGTATACTGAACTTGTTCGGGGCCGCATCGCTATGTAAATTAAAATAAAACTTAGATATTACGCAAGCTGCCACCGCGTTACGCGATAATAAAAGAAATGAATGCGTTTGCTGCATTTAAAGTACTTGATTAGTCATTGAACGCTCGATTGTGTCGCTGGAGGGCGCGCGCAGATAAGCGTTATTTTATTGTATTACACTTGTCCATATCTAGATGTGTGGGGATACGACAATTTTTAACACAAATTCAGGTAACATTTTTAAGAAATCAATGATTATATTACATATTGTAATAAGAAGTATTCCAGATACTATAGTTTCTTTCAGATAATGTTTTAATTTTTTCAAATATGTAGCTATCTTGTAAACTTGCATGTAACACTTTTATATATCTAGCTTATGTATACTATTTATGTAATATATAAACGATTAAAACAGAAATCTTACTTTTTTTGTTATGATATTGTAAAGAAAACTGCTTACCGTTTTGGTAAAAGGTGACTATTCAATTTCAATTCTTTATAGAACAAACATCAATTTTTTTAGTAAAAATTTAAAAGTTACATTGTTTTTATAAAGAATAACCTGGGAACTTGGCCTTAAGAGGTCTTGTAATTTCATCAGCTAAGTATATACGTCCTAGCATCCCTTCGAACAACGACGTTGGTCGGTCGGGCCGGTGCAGTTCCGTTCCGGGGCGCTCCAGCGCGCACCACTCCATAAAGCAGGACGCTCGATACAAGTGCATTGGTTTCTGCATAAAAAATTAGATAGCAAGTTACTGAAACCACATACTAATTATAAAAAGCCCAGACCAAGTCATAAAAACCACAGAACAAATATCAAGAACAAAGGAGAAAAAACAAGTGATCTGTCCACCTAGAGTATGTTCAGCCGTAACTTGTATAGCCAAGCAATAGGATTGCTGCCTCATTTGCAAATTGATTCATACACCTTCTGCCAATAACTCGTATTGCACGTAACAGTTGGTAGAAATGTTGACGCTTTGTGCATCCCGGGGAAGTAACTATCTTCACGCTGCGTTACCTTCAGCGATAAAATTACTTATAGCAACTGGCGGCTAAAAGCTCCATTAACATATTTTTCATTTCACTGCCCCGTTGGTCTAGCGGTTGCAAGCGCGAGTGCAGAGCAAATGGTTTTGAGTTTCTGTCCCCAGATCACGCAAGCGTTCTAGCTTTTTCCGATTCGAAATTCCCATTAGTAGCTTGTTGTCTGAATTCGGGCCGGTTGTATAGCCATACAATCCGCCTACTTCTTTTGGTTATCATTTAATATCGTTTATATATTTCGAATTAAAAGAAAGTTAGATAATTGTCACCAAACCACACAAATCAACACATACCTTTGTGACTTGATAAAGCTCTAAAAACGTATAAGCATTTCCGCTCACTCCATGACAAATGCTGTAGCCCTTGGTACATAGTCCTCTTTGCCAAATTACTTCTCCACATGATAAAGCTATTTTCAAATACTTCTCTTCTTCAAAGACCTAAGCAAAATATATTTTAAATGTTTTTTTTACTACCATTTACATTAAAAATTAATTTATGCCTCATATTGGCTTAGGATGAAATGTAAAAGCAGCCTATATCCCTCCCCTACCTTCCAAGTACTTCCACACAAAAATCATCCAATCCATAGCTATGTGTTGATAAAAAAGGACAGACATACATATATAATAATAGTATAGATCTGAGCATTGGCAACAAATACCTTAATTATGTTCTACCTGTTATCAAGTATTGTATTAATTTGTCAGAAAATACATCAGATTTAGTAACAATACAAAACTCACCTGACTAGCCAATATGCACAAAGACACAAATCCAGGTGCCCCATGGCACCATTGCACCAGTCTATCGCCGGAGCTGCTATTTAATGAAGATGGAAAATTGCCACTTGGAAATCTTTGACTCAATAGCCAGTCTAAAGCTGGTTTTATGAAATTTCTTATATCATGACCATTGATATAATTACGAGCCTGAAATACACATTTTGAATAAATAGCATATTCTGTGTTATCATCTTGAATCTACATGACTTTATACAAAAATTCATTTAATGATATCTCACTTTATGGACAAGGTACCTGTAGAAGCATGTAAAGAATTCCAGCCATGCCATGAGCTGCACCCAGATATATTTTATCATGCCACTGCCATAAAAGGGGGCTTTTTGACTTCATTTCCTTTGAGAACTGTTTTCCAGACCTTAATATAGAAGAAACCACCTGGAATAATATTTAAAAACTAATATTTGTAATGACTGCCTTGCTGGTGATTGAGGTCCCGGGTTCAAATCCTGGGAACACCTCGTCGGTCGAGTGGTTACAAACACGACTGCCGATCGGGAGGTCCCAGGTTCAAATTTCGGGTCGGGTACTTTGGATTTTTCTAATTTAGAATTTCTAGTAGTGACTCTGAGTCTGGATTTGTGCCTGGTGTATGTCAATGGGCTCACCACCTATTCCCATGGGATTAAACGTAACTGGTGAAACATGGAAATGTATTACATTCCTCTACCTACCCCTTTGGGGATTATAGGCGTCATTTTACGTTACGTTATTTATATTGAATTCATAATCATAACAATGGTTTTAATTACAGAGAATTCATCACAATGTATTTTTGTAATATCATGTGTTGATCAACCTTTTCTATGTGTGCTGCAGGAATGAGATCTTTTCCATTTACATGTTTATTCACAAAAAGCAGTGAATATAGGTATCCAGACTTTCCATACAATAACTCATCAGGTGAATCTTCTAATATTGAAATTAATTCCATTAACCTGAAATAAAAAGGACCTTTTTATCTTTTCTTATGGAAAATATATTCTTACTTCTAATAGTATCTAGAATCTACACACCTACAAATTTTCATGATTCGACAATAATTTCGACTTTTTTTCCCTATCTGCACCACACATGAAACAAACCATGCAACTTCTAATGAAGCTATTTTATTTCTTCTCATTTTACTTTCATAAAATAATATTATGGTAAATAACACAATAAAAAGCATACATAAACCAAATGTAAAACTGAAAGAAGGACAACAGAAATATAACTTTTTTTTGTATTGGCTAACAAGATATTTGAATGAACATAGCAAAGCTGGCAATGAATAGTTATGTCTGCATTTTTAGTACTCAGTTCTGTAAAACTATGACAAGTACATTGTGTGGAGACAGCAGTGAGGGTTCTGAAGTTGAGACCGTACCTTGGCAAACATAGTGAATATGCCCTATGAAGTAATGAGATAGGTATAGTGACTGGTAGTGGTCGGAAATGAAGAGCTGAAAATCTTGCTCTGAGGTGTGCTATTTGAGAGACAGCGGACCAGAGCAGTGATGATGATGATGGTGACAGCAGCAGGTGTTAACTCTCTTTATTTAGAAATATATTGAAAACAAATCACGTAAAGCAAGGGCTAGAATATCTTTAGACATGTGTTTATTAATTTAAAGAAGCCAAATTGTTGCTTCATGCATCATCTTTTGGATCATATAAGTCAAACAAGCGAGTTATGAAATAGAGTGCCTCAGCAATTACCCCATTTACTTCATGTTTTTCCAGCATCAACATAGTGAATTGACATTCCTCTCTTGATTGATGTGCTATCCAATACCTAATAATAATTCATTTCACACTGTCATTTTTAATGTGCAAATGTATACATTATAAAGTAACTTCATCTATGGAGTATTCAACAAATATTCAAGTGTGAAAATTCTAATGAGTATTCAATGTCATATTCCATAAGAAAGTTGATCTCAATGTTTATTAATTTATACTGACATATTTAGAAAAAATCAGCAGAAAGTAGTGAATAGGGTTGCAATAAAAGCTATATGTATTGGCCATGGTCAATAAGTCAAGTCAAAAATCCTAAATTAATATGAATTCACAAGTAAAACATACAATAAAATATGAGCTAAAATTTCTAACTAATGATATACTAAATATTTGAGTTATTAGTATTATACTAGTATAAGTACAATAGAAAACATTATGTACCTGAATGCTAAGGTCTTGTAGTCTGGTAATATATTAGCAGATTTAACACCAAGTTTGTAAGAAATGACTGTCGCTATAGCCAGTGGCCCAGCATCTCCACATAAGAAGCTTATTCTGCGACCTTTTAATTTGTCTAAATTTATGTACTGCAATGCATTCTTAAATAGAAAGGCACAGTTAAATATTCAACAAATTTTAATAATACTATTAGAAATTTTATTTTTAAACCTAAACTTATCATTTAAAAAGGGCAGGCTATCTGGTTGGCAAAGTGGTTGTAAGTGTGACTATTCATCAAGAGGTTCTGGGTTAGATCACTGGGTCAGGTACCTTTGGGCTTTTCTAACTTGAAATTCTATCTAATGGAGACTGCATTTATACCCAGTGTATGACAATAGTCTTACCTGCTATTCCATAATTCCATAGTGTGATGTAAATATAACTGGTGAAAAATGGGAGCATACTACAATCCACCATCTACCTAGTTGGGGGTAACAAGTCTGGTGTGATGCTTTTAAGAAAGGACAATGTACACTACACACCTGAAATATATCATGAAATGATTCCTTAGTGTTCAAGGCATTTATTAAATAATACAAAGCCCACCCAGAAGACCCTGTGTACACGGTACCATCTTGAAATATACCCTTTTCCATTTTTGTAATTTGTGCATGTATCTTGTTATCTTTAAAACTTTGCAATTTTTTAAGAAACACACTGGATACCTAATAAAAGAAGGAAATTATTAGCTACATTTTTAACGAAAACTTCTCTTCATGACATAGTAGGCAGGGAGCACAAAGAGTAAAATACCTCTATCTTAACAAACCTGACCTGTCTCTTCTAAATTTATTACCCTCATTATATATATATTTATTTATTTATTCTCTATTACAACATCTATATATCTAGTTAAATAACAAAAGACGGACTAAGACTAAATATATAAGTTCATATTACTTTATATTCTCTAGTGCTCCTTGCCTACAACGCGAGTGACTTGGCGTGAAAATATAATAATAATTAATCTTCAATTATTTGTGTTATAAACAGGAACATAAAACAAATAGCTTATATACATCTCTGAATGTATACCCCATCTTTCGATTCATTCAGAATATTTGAAGAATTTTCAGCGTTGTATTCCTCATATTCATTTTGAAATGAACTTCTCGAACTCATTATTACGGTAAAATTTCAAAGTAACCCCTCTCAGAATAGTTAGAGAATTTGTTTTGAATGTATTTGTAAACAAAAAAATTTGTAACAACTAAAAGTTAAAACCGAGTAGTATCGAATCGGATAAAACATTCAAGTCAGTGACAAGCCTATAAAGCAAATGTCAACTTGTTTTTTTAAGTTATACGTAGGTATACCATTTCATATTATACGTCTATGCATTAATAATTAAAAAACTAACATTGGTTACAAATGTGTTTATGGTTGGCGGCAGCCAATTGCGACAGCTGCCTTTGCTTTGTTCTTTATCCTTGTAAAAATACTGAAATCTTTGTCTGTAATAAAAATGTTATAGGCTTCAAATCGTAAACGTATTTAATCATTACTGTGTTCTGTAATAATATTAATATAGTTTGTCAACTTATTGTCCCATTTATCATTACTTGTCTATGCTTTTTGACATTATTACTTCCTTTTGTCAAATGATAAGGATTCAGTGAAGAGGCGAGAGCGCATGCGTCTGACAATTTTCGGCCATATTGTTATGACGCATACAAGATCATAGGTCTCCGCCAGTGACGACTCTTCACGCAGTTGACGTGGCTACTACGTACCGTCCCGTTCGCCCACTCCGGACGCAGCATATACGGTGACGAGGAATACGTAACTGGTGAGTGCTCGAACTGAAGACATCTTGCGGGCTGTCACGGTCGCTTTAAATTTGAGTTCATTATGAGAATTCCATACGATGAAGTCTTTACGATTAAGTTTTGCAATCTCTCGAGCTTAAATAATATGTGGCGTATGAGCTAATAGACGCAATAGGAAAATTTCCTAAGTATGACGCGATGATTCAGTTTTAGATTTTCTCTATCAACAATGAGGTCTTAGCAAAACAGATGACCATCGAGGAATTATTTAACCAAGCTTAAATGTATATGAAGTTCAAGGATTACACAGAATGGTGACCTTGAATATTTTAGGTGACCTTAGTGGGAATGGACGGAATTGTGGAGGAGAATGGCACCGCTGGCGGAGCAGGCGTGCCGGACTCGCTAGCGAGCGCTGGATCGTCTACCACTGCGGCGGCACATGTGGTGGCTACCAGCATCGTGCAACTCTCGCTCCCCGCGCAAGCACCTTCCGCACAGGTGTTTGTTTTGATGTGTAACGATATTGATACATGAGTGAATAATGGACGTCAACTGTCTGTAAACTGTCAAACATTATCAGTACTATCTGTGTATGGCTATTAGTTATTTTATGTTGCATTAAGTTATATGTGAATTGAATTTCAGGTTCAGTCAGTGATACAACCCAACCAACAGTCTGTTATACAAACAGCTTCCAATATCCAACCTGTACAGTTACCAAAAGGAAATGTCATACTTGTAAGCAAACCAAGTTCAGTTATACATACCACTCAAGCAACACTACAAACACTACAGGTATGTTGTATTATTCATCAACATATAAATATTTAAATGTTCCATATTCATTGTATTATAATACAGTATATAGCATATATGCTGTTGTTTATTTTAGATAAAGCCTGAACCTAACTCAGTGGTGAATGCACAGGGTCAATCGTGTAGTGACGACAGCTGTAGTGATGATGAAAGTCCAAAGAGAAAGTATAATAGAGAAATGCTGACAAGACGACCGTCTTACCGCAAAATACTTAGCGATCTCGGTGGGGCAGAGATTGCCGGTGAGTTTTTACTGATTTTTATATTAACATAACAGATTTACTGCACTCAAAGGTATCATTTAAGTCTTCACCAATTTATAACAATTATGATGATCCTTAATGTGTAGTTACATGCTGTGTGTTTATTATATAAAGATTGTGCTACTTATAAGTTCACATTACAAACTCCAATGTGTTCTGTACTGAAATTGACTAATATTGTAATTAAGCAGCAAACCAGTAAGGATATAATTATTAGTGCTTTACAATTAATGCTGTTGGGCATGAGCGAATTAAATTAATATACTCAATAAGAGTTATGGACACATATTTATATATGTATTTATGTACGTACTTCCTCATACAGATCTGTGTAACATCTGTATTGTAATTTATAAAAGTCATAAATAATTGAGTAATAGCTACAATTGTTTGTTTTATTCTCTTACTAATACTTTATTCAGTATAAATTTACACATTTGCTAGTACATATGGAAGTTGTTTATATATAAATGTTGGAGAGCACAAAGATGGTGATTGGACAGCTGGACATGAGAGAATGTTTTCTACACCCAATAGTACAAAGGCATGATAATAATTACAGAAAATCGTATGGGATGTAAACTGGGATGCGAGAACGAGGTGCCGCTGTCATCTCCTTTATCATTTGCACCAGGTCAGTTAAGTGTACTGCCACTGATGCTATTTGTTTCCGTGTGCAATATGTGTCACTAACCTGTTACAGTCCATGGTAACTCCAGTGTTACAGTACCGGTCATAACCAACAGCTTCTGGAATATTCCATCATTTTTTGTTTCACATCACATCTTGGCTCTGTCTTGTTTTCAAATGCAAAAGATCTGTACTATTCACCAAAATGTCTTTTCCAATTAAATTTCATTTCAACTTGTTCACTTAGATGATTGACACCATAATCTGCTCTCACAGCACTTAATTGTAAATGCTAGTAATTGAACTGTCCTTCCTTCATGTACTGGCTAATAAATACATTTATTTGCTCTGTTCTTATGAAATATGTTAACAAAACTCATATACTGTGAAGACTGATGTCACTATGTCACTCTTGGACCATTGCAAATAGTTTAGTTTTTAATACAGAATAATTATTATAAGAAAATAATGAAATTACATGGTTGTATTGTATAATACCTTAAGTTGGCTTTAGGTGGATTTTAGTGGTAATTAAATATTGCTTCTAGTACATAGTACATTTTGAATTCACTACTAATTGCACAAACAGTTGTCAGAACAAAAAACAAAGTTTCAAATACTTTTCAGGCAGCTAGTAAAAAGACACATTGTGTTGTGAATGTGTTTTGTTTCATAAATTCAGTTTTAGATATATGCATTATGTACGACATCTGGTGAGAAATGAGAAGTTTTGAATTTGTAATACTAAGATATCAAAGTATAATGTCTGAGGTGTTTATAAATATGTTCCCATTGTTGACACAACAAGCTAACATAAACAATGCCCATTTTGATTGTTAAAAAGTAAAATCAATAAATAAATATCACTGCTGATTGACTGACCGCCTTGTTGGTCTAGTCCTAGTGACAAGCACAACTGCCAATCGGGTGGTCTTGGGTTCAAATTCCGGGTCGAGTAATATTGGTTTTTTCTAATTTAGAATTTCTTATAGTGACTAGGAGTCTAGAACTGTGTCTGGTGTATGGCAATTGGCTCGCCACCTATTCCATTGTAGGACTTAAGAATACCTGATGAAACCTGGGGGTTTACACATTTCATACAATCTAACTGATTATAAGTCAACAAATGGATATTGTGTCTCATGAATGTAAACATTACTAAACAATTATACTATTTAAATAATATTTAAAAAAAAAAACGTAACATCACGCCTGTAATCGCCGAAGGGGTAGGCAGAAGAGTATAAGTACACTCCTACGTTTCACCAGTTAGGTTTAGGTTCCACGAAATAGATGGTAAGCCATTGCCATACACCGGGCCCAATTTCAGACTCCGAGTCGCTACTAGAAATTCTAAATTAAAAAAATCTGATAGCATCCGACCCGAGATTTGAACCCAGGACCTCTCGATTCACAATTACAAATATTTAATGTTTTGTATTTTTTTTTGTCAATATGACATTAATTATCATGATTAGGTCTTGTAATTTAATTACAGCAGTGAAAAACAAATCAAATGTATCCGTCAGTCTTATTGTTTCACAAGCATTTTGTAGACACATTATTGACGTGATTATATATGTACCGGCTTAACTCACGTGTGTTTTTCGGAATGGCCCGATTAGTTTCGGACCCGTACGAGGTCCTTCCTCATGAGCGCCCGCCGTTTGCAGAGAGGTCGCGGCGGAGACAGCGAAATCATCCCGAAAAACGCCCGTGAGTTAAGCCGGTACATGTATGTTTAATCATGTGTATAAATACTCACGAAACATTTAACACTATTGACACTTTCCAGAAAGAAAATTCAGCACGTTCCATTTTTTGGAAAATAAATAGTATCTAATATATAATCAGAACAACATAGGAAATAAAATGTTAAGGTTCTGGAAATTGGCTTTGATATTGTTTAAGTCATAGAATTGTTATAGGAAATAAGTAATTTAGACGCTTCTGTACATTTATTTAATTAAATTACATTTATTTTTCTTCTGCGCCTTTTATAAAACATGCCGTCATCCGATTTGAGGTCAAACTTGATCGGATGACGTAATAGCGCGTGAAGTCATGATGATGACGTCATGCTGCTGAGAATTTACGAATGGCTCATTGCATGTTTATTTATAAAATTATATAGGATATTGTAAAATTACCCACTATCAGTTTCCCCTGCGGATATACCTATGATTTATCCCCCTAACGGAAAATCAAATGATTCTAACTCGTTCTACGAATATTTGATTAACTTAGACTTCAAATTTGAATATAATCACCCCAACTCTACCACGTAAACTTAATTGTAGGTTATAATTGTGTTCTCTCTTTGTTTTCACTTTCTACGTTCTAATCCTAGATAGGGTAGTCTCCTTAAACATAAAGTAGTTTTGCCTTTACACAATTCTAATACAGTATAGATTAATAACTATGAAAGGTAAATAAAAGGCCGACGTAAACGTAACATCACGCCTGTAATCCCCGGAGGGGTAGGCAGAGGGGTGTACTACACCCCACGTTTCACCAGTTACGTTAAGTCCCATGGAATAAGTGGTGAGCCAATTGCCATACACCGGGCACTGATCCAGACTCCGAGTCACTACTAGTAATTCTAAATTAGAAAAATCCAATAGCACCCGACCCGGAATTTGAATCCAGGATCTCCCGATCGACAGTCGCGCTTGCAACCGCTCGACCAACGAGGCAGTCTAAAATAGGCCGACATTTACATATACCGACCTTTTTAAGCTATTTATAAATATAGGTAACAGATTAATTAGCGGCTTCGAGTTGCTCTAATATACATATTTGTAGATATCATGGATTTTGTCTGTTGCCAAAACAAGCCGAACGATCTGCTACTGGTACAGTGCAACGAGCTGCCGATACATCGGACAATAATTGCTCAAGAGTGCTAAATGCTTTGATTCAATCAACTTTTAAAACATCAAATGTGCGTTGTCCTTCTGAAACAAGGCCGAACATTTTACATATTTAGGGTCTGAAGCGTTCTTAACATAATTTACAACTTCAATATTGTTCTATATGTGTACTTTTTCTCTGTTCGATTTGTCTTTTTGGAAACTTCCAGCACTTTGAGTACTCAATTTTCTAGGTTCCGATATCGATAGATTCAAACATATTGAGGTCTATTGAGCTCGAACACCGTCTCCAACCTTGCAACGGCATTAAAATTTTTATTTACTTCGCCTTCATGAAAGCGAGCTAAA
The DNA here is from genome assembly GCA_018244795.1 of Parelbella ahira ahira. NCBI lineage: Eukaryota > Metazoa > Arthropoda > Insecta > Lepidoptera > Hesperiidae > Parelbella > Parelbella ahira. The sequence continues at coordinate 11,666 of DWME01001975.1, forward strand.
TAAAAATTGTAATGTCGATTTTGGCTTAGCGTTGTGTACATATATTTAAAGGTGTATAGGGCTTGCAATGTACAAGAGGTTTACTAACCGGCATACGGGCTTGACTCTCATTGAATTTTGGAAGAACAGATCCGGTTTGTATGAATATCTGGCACTTGGTGCTTCCTGCCAACCCCATAACTTTGCTTGTGTGACATTGTAATAGAGTAATTGTAGCACAATCTTTATATCATAATACACTGATAAGTTGATTATAAAACAATAGAAGATTGTACCCTTTAAGAGAAGCCTATGTCCGGCAATGAACTCGGGCTGATGATAATGATTGTATGTGTTAAAAACATCTGGCGGTTTTGTAAGTACTGAAATAATAATATGTTCTCATTGTGACTAATGTTGAACTTGCGTCATTACATGGCGTGCAAGTTACAATAAGAAGTTGACTACCTCCGATACGGCCTCGTACTGGTGAGGTATAGGTATCATTTTAATTCCTATAATAATTCTTGTAGTATATTTAATCATTACTGAGACGTATATTCTATAAAAAGTGGTTAATTTGTAATAGATCAAAAGAACTACGACATTAATAATTTTTTGTACAGACATTTGAATATAGAGATTATTTCACGTTGTGTAGTCGTTAGTATTTATTTTTAAGTTTTAATGTTGACCAAATATATTTGGCACTCATTGCTGCCTACCCTATATGGGAACTGACGCGAAGATATATATGTTGTTGAATTAAAAAGAGTTTCCAATCTTTCGGATTTCTCAGTGATTCCAGCTGGAGCGCTACAGACGGACAGCGGGCTGCACACGCTGGCGGTGTCGAGCGCGCCCGGCGGTGGCGCCATCGTGCAGTACGCCAATCAAGACGGACAATTCTACGTACCGGGTGCGTTTTATTTGCAAATGAAACATTCACTATATTGAATACCAATGGAATCGAAATTCCATAGACGAAACGAACAAATCGTACTTATGTTTACAGGTCCTATATTAGAAGACCAGACACGGAAGCGCGAGCTTCGGCTATTGAAAAACCGAGAAGCCGCGAGGGAGTGTCGCCGCAAGAAAAAGGAGTATATAAAATGCCTCGAAAACAGAGTGGCAGTTCTAGAGAATCAAAACAAGGCGCTCATAGAGGAGCTAAAATCGCTAAAAGAACTATATTGTCAGCAAAAAACTGAATGAGGTCCAGCCGGCTAACCAGGTGTGCCGCTGTCCTGCTGGTGTGAACCTCGAGGCACGCGTTGTTTCCGTACATTACGTACCTACCTACTCGGTTCCGTCCGGCGTTTAGTGCCGCGATGAATCGTAGTGTCATGTTTGTTCGTCATGGAGAACGTTGATTCGTTAAAAAAAAAACATGGACATGTAAATAAATTATGAAAATTTTAAGGGTCAAACCCTATACGTGCACAGACCTTGATTCGCCCTATCAAACGCTTTATGGTCTCAGTATGGAAACAGATGTTTTAAAAACCTATAGGTTCCCCTATATATCAGCGCAGGTATTAATAAGATTGTAGTGTATTGTACAGGGTAACCTTGTTGAGGGACCAGGGCAGTCTGTGTCAGTAAGTAATTAAATTCATCTTGCAGATATTGTACCTTGTAGTACCTTTGGCCAAATAAGTCTGTTCTCGAATAGAGTTTGGCTGACATTTCTCTTTAAGTATTGTTAGAATTGATATTTTAAATCGTTTAAATATATTTTGATGTATTAAGCTGTTATTGTTTTCTTATCAGTTGGTATTTTTATTTCTGTATTAATTAATTAATGACAACACGAAATGTACCATTATTATAAAATTAAATGAAATGTAGGGAATGTATTTGTGTTTAATAATACTTTGTTGCATCATTGCTAAAACACCGTCATCAATGCGGTCCACCAAACCTAATTGATGGCCAGGGGGATAATAAATTTACCATTCCGAAATTGTTTAACATTTAAGGTTGACTAATTAGTAACATGTTGTATGTTCTTATTTTTGTGCCATTTTCTAAGTCGGACAGTTTACAATTTAAATGTCCTTTTAATGTTTTATAGAAAGTACATTAGTAATGAAACTATGTAATGATATAGTTGACTATTACTTTCTGTTATATATACATATATGTATATATCAAATTTCTGTCTGTCTAAAATGGTGTAAAATATTTTTGGATAACAGAATTGTTTATCAGGTTTGTCTATATGCTGGGATTTTGTAATCCTAGAAAAGTATTTGATTTCTTGTACCAATGTCATACTCACTGTGATGTTAAATGGTGGTGTGATAATGATATCCATTTTAATAAAACGTAAGATACTGGAGTATTTTTAAACACTATGCTAAGTGTTATAAATGGATAAGCCAAAGTTAATGTTTAGTTGTTATGTGCAATAACCAATTGCGATGTACAGATCTAGCGGGCTATTATCTTTCTCTTCTTACAAAGAAATATGTGAAAACAGGATGGGGATACTGTACATTATGTAAAGATAGTATATAATGTAGAGAGTGTATTTATAAAGTTCGAATTATTTTGTATATACAAATTACATATTATGTAGTGAGGGAAATGGCTGGGTGCCGCATATCACCATTATGGATTCTCATGTTGCTGGATAGTGGTGTTGAACCGTTATAAATAAGAAAAATCTATTCTCAGATAACATAACATCAATAAGTCAGTCTTGAAAATTTGTTTTTTTGAGAAGGTAATTTTAATTGACTATCAGATTTAAGATTATAAGAAGCTGGTCCCCATGATTGAATTGAACAACTGTTTTAGAATTAAAGGTGAACATATGAAGATAATTTTATTTACTTATTACATTTTATTGTTAAATAACGTAATAGTTGTATATATTGTTGTGTCTCTTCAATCATGGCGAGCGGTTTGAAAGTTAATTATAGTAATATGGAAAGTGCCTTTGAATTTAGAATGAATAAAATTTATACCAACATAGCTTTTTATGTTAACTTATGCTATTTATAAATATTAATAATATTAACTGTTTGATGTACTGTTGTCTTCTTTATTTAACATTTTAATAACGAATTCATCAAGTAAGAACCTTATAGCAATTACTATTATAAGTGGACTGAGGGCCCAAATATTTCCGTCCTCTCGCATATTACTTGTCATTGTCATTAAGTTCTATTTTATCGACAGCAGTAGGGAGTTAAGCCATTTTTAGTTCCTTTGAGTAAGTACTACTTCTAAGGATACTGTAGTTTTCTTATAAATATGAATGAATAAATTTTTAACATGTGTCTATATCAACCATTTTTATTACAGTAATTTTCTCTCCTAGATAAAAAAATCCAGGAGCACTTTTCTGGAACGTTATCCTTTTGAATATACCGTAAACAAATTCGGAAATACTACACAACTGTTGCAATATTAATATAATTATTTAAATTTCAACAATGTTTTTATGTAAAAGCGTCGCATGTTCTTAAGAGTAGGAGGAAGACCTTGATCTACCTACATCCCTTCCTTGTGTTATTCCTTTAAAATAGTTATCCTTATTCATAACTATTGTTTTAAGTGTTTAAACAAAAGATGATAAAGAAATGTTAAATGACAACTGAATAATTACTAGGAAATAAAACATATCCATGCATTCGTCCAGAACCATCTCGGAGATGGTGGTTTTCTTTTTGCCTGTGCTACTCTGCCATAAGTTTAAGAAAACTGTGAATGAAGTATTTAGTTGCTATGATCATAGCAACTCATGTACCTTTTTATTGTCGATGATTTTTACATCGGATGTTTTCGCTTTTAGTTTCGCACCGTTTAAATTTTTGGTTTAGTAAATGAACAGTATCTGAAAAACATAGCCTAGCAAGTTCTTTCGTAACACTTTCTTGGTCTGCCAGCGACGAGAGACGGGGTAAGCAAAAATGCCGCTCAATTGACCGCTGTGCATGGTATCGAATTGAAAAGAGATGTCTACAAAATGATAAATTATTGTTTGTAAAGTAAATTATCAAAATAAATATATTTTTAGAAATGTTTACATACTTTTCTAAAATTTACAGTTACACATTTTTCAATTCATATAAAAAAAAAACATTGATTTTACATAAAGTATGGCTTTCTTCCTCATATCATATTGAGATATTTTACCCCATATAGCCATGTGTGAAATCATCAATTACGATTTGTGTCTTGGCATTTTTTTTTGGGAAGTGAAATTAGCAAAACCATATTTTTTACCTAGCGATTTTTCCAAGCACGTAATATTTCTAATGTAGTGTTTAAAAAACATACTGGCCACGAAACAAATTAATATTGTTTGCTCAACATCTTTTCCTATCACAAGACTCATCGTAGCAATACCTCTTCCGTTTCGTAATGTGCAATCGTATCCCAAATTTGTTGTAGTTACCAGAACTGGGTTTACGAATGTGGATAGTGTGGATTGCCGCTCTTTTTAGTCTGCCCGCTCCAACTCCCGCACACCAACATACCACCCGTGTCATCGACGGTTTTTATAGGCTAAAATGTAGCAACAATAACGCATATAACTTAAAATAGAAGGGGATATTTTGTAGATTAAACTAATTTTATTCTGAACCCTATATAGACTGTTACCACTGAAAATTACGCTACCACGTTTACCACGATGTATTTTACTGGGTGATCTGCTTCATAAAAATTTCGGAACCGTAACTCAACGTACTGCAATTACATATATCATGCGACGATTACATATATCATGCGTTGCACGAACACAAGTCATCGCAATTTAATTTGATATTCTGGTCGCTGCAGCTACCAAAAATTGACAGCATTAAAAATATTACTTTTTTGCTGTAGAGGGCCTAATGAAAATAACAGCAAATAAATTGATTACATAGGTTCATCCAATGTCAGTGATGGGGATACTTCCCTTATGGAACTGTTACAATTGTGTACTAAATGATGCACCAATCACTAGAGTTTAACATGAACAAACCGCTGCAATATTTGTTACTTTGCTCACAATAGTTACATAGCTATCACTAATATTAATAAAAACTTCAATATGGTAGTTAAACACCTATAAAATTTTAATATTAAATGATCACTTTTAATTAAGTAGGAAAAAATAAAGTTGCTTGGTTATTACTTGAGTGTAACAAAGAACTATATTTCCGTAAGAGCTTAATAGGAAAAATAAAAAGCAACTGAAATATTATGAAACATTTGCATGATGATGCAGATCAGATTGTTAAATACAAATTGGGTTACACCTTAGGTGTCCTGTTTTAGGATTGGATGTGTCAAATCTAAATATTTGTTTTTATGAATTTGCATGTTTTATCCTTTTTCAACACATTTTCATTAACCTGCTGATCTAGCTGTAATCATAATGAATTATATTTTAATTTATTCAAATTGAAATATAATCCACAGAAAAACAAGGAATATTATGGATAATGAAGTTTTATTGCTTTATTTACCTACTCTTTTACATAATATGAAAATGACATTGAGGCAACAAATGCATGTAAATGCACAGTACAATAAAGAAGGGCTTAGTCATTTTGTGCATTCTACTATTATTTTTTGGCACTTCACATGTTACCCACTGATCCAGTGGAACATGTGAAAATGATGCATTTATTTTGTTTAAAATAGCTTAAATAATTATGTCAACCATTCTCAGTTAAGTCGCTACACAAGACAATGTAATAAAACTGAACTACCTTGGACAAGAATTAACAAAACTGCTTAATTTAACATTTCAATAAAAAATGTAAACATGGACATTCTAATTATAGAACTATGTAAACTATACAACATACAATATGATAAAAGTAAACAATATGAACAAAAATAATGTTTATTACACTGAACAAATAGTGACAAATTGATATTCTGTGCAGAGAACACATGGAATATACAAAGCATTAAATTATTAGGCTTTAGAAATAATGTCGTGTTACTAATTTGTTAGCTCCATTTCCACTGTAATGAGTATTTAATGCCAAAATAATTTGTTTAGTCGTCGAAATTCTGTGACAACAAGAAATTTGCAGCCAGATTTTCATTCTTTTCACAAGCAAAATATGCTTGTATTACCATATGCTCAGGGAAACCCAATGCTTTTAATCTTTCAATAGCTTCTTTGTCCTGAGATGATACCTGAATAACATTCTGGGGTTGCTGTGCAGGCAGGTTATCGACAGTACTGTCATCAGCGTCAGGATTAGTAGCAGCAGCAACTGCGGCGGCGGCGGCAGCGGCGGCCGTAGCGGTTGCTGGGGTTGTTGCACTCACAGGTTCATTCAGCATTCTAACAAAGGCTTGTTGGTGTTGACTTATTGCCTGAAGTAAAGCTGGATTAGTTTGTCCAATTTGTTGCAGCACTGTATTCAATAGATTAGGGTTTTGTTGAATTACCGCGCGCATTTGTTGAAATTGCGGCTGATCGCGCAAGAACGCAAAGAAAAGGTCGTCATCAGGACTCTCCTCAACTTCCTGTTCTTGTAGCAACTCCTCAGGTATTCCTGTAATTAAATATTCCACAGCTCTTTCTCTGTTGTTAAAAGAGGCACGTAATGCTTGTTCCACTTGTTGTCGATTATATCCCATGTCCATGATGCTTTGAACTGTCGCTTCAAAGTCTGGCTCGTTAGACGCAGCTGGCGTTTCAACGGCACTTTCTGGTTCGGCAGCCGGTGGCGATTTTTCCGATTCTTCAGCAGTTGCCTTATTCTTACCATCACCACTTTCCGTTGATGCACTTTCTCCTGCCTCCGGTGCGGACGTAGATGATGCTGGAGCCTCGCTGACTTTTGGCTTAGTCACCATAATAACAATAAATTTCTTCTCGTCTATATTGTAAGTATTTAATTTATTGTCATCCGATAATATTTTCCCCGCATAAATAAGCCTCTGATTATCAGCTACATAGTCTTTACCTTTTTCTACTTCGATTTTGAGCTTCAATGCTTTCACCGTTTCCTCTGGATCGATCTCAATTTGAAACGTTTGTTGTTGTAATGTTTTAAGTGTAACCAACATTTTTGGTTTTAATCGAAAAATACTTAAATGAATCAGTAGTTTCGCATTTGATAACTCTTCTGACTCGACAAAATTAACCCGTAAACATAACCTCCCTGCCAAAATCGCCTTTTTTTTAAATGTCATCAAATGTTGGATACTCGTACCTAATCCGGATTCTCGGATTGCTAATATGAATATGGCTAGAGTTGGGCGGGATTTTTATAAATTTGACATGACACTTTAATAATGACCTTATTACCTTTTACAGGTGTAAAAGTAACGAAAAAAAAGCGTACCCGTATATATTCATTACTATAAAATGAGTACTTGTTACTCGTTACTTCTGATTGATACCTCTTAACATGCTGTTACGTTAGAGCAATGAATCGAGTCGTATAGTGTACGCGTATTTACTAAATAAAGTGTAGTGCTTTAGGTGAACTGTTGACGGAATCTACTAAATTTACAATGTATTTATTCCCTATTAAATTCACGACTTTCTTGCCAAGCTATAACTCCGTCGTTACTAGACCATCTCACAATACCAATAGTCAGCGATAATAGTTGACATTAATTTTAGCGGCTTAGAGATATGGATAACTCAAAGGTTAAATTTCTATACGTGGGTGATAAGTTTTTCTTCAGCTGACATCATCATAAAGATTGTTTGCGATATCTAATTTGTTGTATATATCCACTTTATGGAAATATTAAAAGTTAATAAAGTTGTAGCAAACCATATGTATTCGGTTCTGAGTACTAAAACGTTACACACAAATGCATTTCATTAATCGCATTTTTCGTAGTATGGGTACATTTCGTACATTGCTCCGGTTAACGCAAATACCGTTGATGCGTGTATTGAAACGTTACGCACGCGCGCGCTTATTCGGTAAATTTGAAAACGTACGTTACAAAGAACCATACTAGTGTTGAGTAAAGTAGAAATTATTCAAGTTTTTTATTTTTATGTTGATTTATCGTTAGAATGGTGTTTAAATTTTACTTTCATTAAATATTTTTCGACACCTATTTGTTGCTTTTTCATTATAATCAATGCATAAATGGATTGCGATGTTATTGTGATATAACATAAACTCACGGTTAAAATTTTCAAATAAGTAAATCCATTGTAAATTTAGTAGATTCCGTCAATAAGTCAATAAGATCTTGATCTTATGACCTTGATCAATAAGTCAAGGGTCGAACCTTGACCCGTTAGAAAATTTGATTTTCACGATTTGCCTCATACTATTATTAGTGCGGCTCGTTGTCTGTTATTTGCAGATGACCTAATTAACAGAAATATACAGACCTAAATAACAGAAGGATTGTTTATGGAAATAAACAATCCTTCTGATTGTGAATCGCTGCAGAAAGATACCTATTGATAGTGTCACAGAGTGGAGTACACGGAATAAGCTGATGTTTAACAAATCAGTGTTCTGTTATGTCGTATACGCGTGCACACAACCCGGTTGTCTACGATTATCAGCTAGAAGATGTAGTCCCACAAAAACAAACGGCGGTAAAAGATTTGGGGATCTTGATGCGTCCAGATCTCAGTTTTGCTGAACACGTTTGTAGGGGGACTAGTAAAGCCTACGGATCATTAGGGTTTGTTTTAAGGCAGTCAAAAGACTTTGACAGTGTCGCGGCGATTAAAATATTATATAACACTTTCGTTAGAAGTACGTTAGAAAATAACGCAATTATCTGGAGTCCGCATGAGGCAAAATACATACTCATGGTGGAGAAACTTCAAAAGAAATTTTTAAGGTGGCTTTACTGTAAGCGGTATGGCTATTATGTGGGTATCTCGTATTTGTATCCTACCTTATTCCTACAAGGAATGCTCGGATACAATTCCCTTAAAGTAAGGCGAGATGTGGCACTGATGGAGTATTTTTACAATCTTGTCAATGGTAAGATTTGTAACCCCACAGTGCTAGAGTGAATCTCACTAAACATCCCAACATATACGCATGCTCGGCGCTACATGCTATTTGCAGTGCCGGGCTGCAGGCTGGTAACGGTGAGAGAGTCGCCATTAATACGTGCATTGACCCTGCTCAATGGTGTTCTGGCTTGGGATCAAAGTGTAGACTTTTTTGTTTCAAAGCCTGCTGCTTTTCGCAGAGCTGCTGAAAAATATGTTCAGTCCCTGTAAACGACTTGGATAAAAAACTTCTGTAATGTTTACACTTCAATTGTGACTTGTTGTTAAATAAATAATTAAATTAATAAATATGTTTCCCTCTGCCAGTTTGCAGCCTTATTAATGTGATATATAAGTAATGAAATAACCTCATAAATACACCATTTAGTAGATTAAAATCCACCTCGTTTCTTCTAAATAAAAGTTTAACAGCGCTGAACAGACAGTCTAAGAATATTTTCTGAAGAGACATCCTTGTTTTGAGCGATGGTGAGAAAGCTTTTATTCTGGTTGTCCGATAAGTCTTCGCCTTTGCTTTGTCGATTGTCTTTCATAACTCACGGCCAAGTTATTTTTGAAACAAATACATAGTTCAATACTAATTAGTGCTCAAAAATATTTATAAAAACTTACTTTCATAGTAATTCAGCAACTCCTCTGTTTCTTCAGAATTTAACTCGTGGTTTTCAAAAGGATATTCGGCCTTATTTTCACCTTCCATAGTTGTATCGATCACGTATCAGTGCGTTGAGGTAAGTGTTGATAAAAATGAATTATTTTCCTTTACATCATAAATTTATATCTACCGTTATTATAACGAAACAGAATTTATATCTTGAAGATAAACTCATTACATTATAAATATAACTGTTATCAATACAGAAACCACTGCGTCTGTTAGTCGATTTGTTCGCTCTGATCTTAGGAACTAATCAGAACATTATTTCCTACAAAAGGTATACATGTACAGATCGATATAAATGTTGGTTAATACCGCTGTTTTATATAGGTATTTTGATGTAGAAATGTGTAGAAAATATGTATATACCCTCTTTGGCATACATGTCTAATTTTAGTTCGTTATTAAAAATGTACTCGTAATTGTATAGTTTCTGTAGCATGTCTTTGATAACCATGACATTTAAGAGGCCAACTTCTTGCAATCTTTATTGTTAGCAGACATTATTTATTTTCCTACAACAAATCTTTCAGTTACCATTGTTAACTGTTAACAGTATCAGCTAATGTAAATATTCAACATAAATAACTTCAAGTGCCTTGGAGTACGTCTTACAAATCTTGTTTAAGCGTTTGAATTTATAGATGATGTCAGAGTTAAATAATGTGACTTGAAAAGTATTTTAAAGTTCCCGCTATGAAAACCCAAAATTTTCAAAAATTGGAAACTTATTGCTGTCCCCTAAATTTCAAAAATTAAATTTTGACCATATCTCCACGTATTGAGGTCTTAGGAAGTATTTCTGTCTTTTTTTACAATAATGTCATGTCTGTATGTGTATATATGCTTACATAAACATGTAGGCATATACAATAAAATAATCACTACCTCGTTTTATCGATATCAAGGCTTGTTATTGCGTAAGCAACGTAAAAATATTGTTTGTAGATAAATCGAAATGACTTTACATATTCGGTATAAAATGTAATTTTTAACTTAATGCTGTGAATGATATCTGACCATCTTCATATAAGTATACTCTACTTTAAATATTATCTGCTTTGCTCCTGCACTCTCCATTCTAACAAAACACTGGCCTGTCCTTTGATTCCATTAAATTTAAGTATCACTTCCTTTAAATTTAAATATCACTTGCTAACGGTGAAGGAAAACATCGTGAGGAAACCTGCACACCTTAGAATTTATAAAAA
>DWME01001976.1:0-22492 GCA_018244795.1 Parelbella ahira ahira
GCGAAAGGCTGCAGGCAGATGCTGGATGCGACTAGCCGAAGACAGGGCGCGATGGCGCTCATTGGGGGAGGCCTATGCCCAGCAGTGGACTGAGATAGGCTGATGATGATGATGACACCATGTACCACGATTATCGATATTGACAAACATGCGAAATTAAAAAAAAAAATTCTTACGCGGAGTGTTGAGGCATTGTCAATAAAAAAATCATCGTATAAATGATCCTTTCATTTTCTTCTTTTCTTTAAACTCTCATATTAACACTAGTACACATAGATAGGAGTGACCAGACAGGCTAGCTAGTCATCATGTCATAAAAATGTCTTCACGAGGGTCAATATATGTAGATATATGAACATTTATCCACAGTTACTTCGCACTAAATCCGACACAAATTGTACATAATATGATATAATTCAGTTACTTTTCCATCATCAGGCCTTATTGGTCATATGCAAGCACGTGGACGGCGGCTGCAAGGAGTGGCAGGTGTTGGCCGATGATAATCTCCCGCACTTCACAAAGAAGTATGCAGATGAAAACTTAAAACGTCTTTTAGAAATGACAGGACTAGACCCCCCAGACTATCCGATTAAAGCGGTAAGAAAACATAATATTTAAATTCGTCGATGTTACCACGAACACTCTCTTCCTCGCTCCTGAGCATTATTATTCCTATCTGGTTGTGGACCCTGTGTGGTCTGAAAGGTTCACGAACTTTAAACAAAAAAGCATCAATGGAAAATTGAGGGCGCCAATATCACACATGTGGCCGCCCGGCTTGAAAGTGTATTATTTACAACTGTTACTGCATAGAAATTGTTTCCTCACATGAAGTTATTTAAGAAGCCTATTACTTATTTTGTGAAAATAGCTTTTTACTTATAAAGTAAAAAGGTATTTTCTCAAAATATCATACGAAACTAATGGCGATCTACGGAGGTTTTTAGTGAGGCGAGTTATCACTGTTCACCTATGACATACTAGATGTATGGGATAACGGTACACTTTTTTCGTTTGTATTATTTTGAAAGGCACGCACTTACATATCAAATTGTTTTATGACAGGGTAATCTCAGCGTCAGCGGATATTATCTGAACTACTGCGAGTTTCCCAAAAAAAGCGTGTACGGCACCTTCGAGGTCCTGTCCTTCCTGACGAAGAACGGCAAAAAGATGGGGTGCGTCAAGAGCGTCGTGCAATTCGACGAGGACACCGAGGGCTACACGTGCGATTAGAGGAAGTACGACGTGTAAAACTATTTTATTTGAATAATAATATAAAGTTAGTAAAGAACGTTGTGCGTTTTTGTTGTCCTCCATCGTTCCTTTCCTTACGAACAAAACGAAACGAGTACTGTTCTGGTCGTACTCGTGGTACATTCGTAGTATGCGTGGAGCAGTGTAAGTGTGTCTGACCGCACGATGAGGTCGAACTGGTGGTGGTGCAGCAGGTGCTTGTTGGTGGGCAGGCGGGCGGCCAGCGCGCGCACGAGCGCGGCGCGCGCGGCCGGCGCCCGCAGCGCGCGCAGCACGGCGGGGAACGACTTGCGCGCGTCCGCGTACCGCGACTCGAAGATGCCCGCCACGCACGCGCGCAGCACCTGGCACACGCCCTTCTTATTATTACCCCATTGCACCATCTATAACTAAGTATATAAGTAGTAGTAGTGTTAAAAATTGTTTCTAGCTTGCTTTATTTCTTTTCTACCTTCTCTTCTTCTATTAGATTACGCTAACCATTGCTCAATATCTACGTATTTAAGTTGACATTTGCAAAGACAAAATCGATTTGAACTCATCGTATATATTACGCCTTAAAAACCGCTCTTTGTATATGTTTTGAGACATTAATATATTATTTTTGGAACAGTTGAAACTATCGATACAGACGCCACATTCATAATACTTTAAATTTATCAATTTATTACTAGACCACTTGGCGAATATGAACATTTTTTTAAATTTCGTAACCTGTATATAATTTGCATTGTCAATAATTATAGAAAAAGATCCCTTTGAATACTTCAAGAAAATGTTGCATGATACCATTTCAAAATGCAATATATTTTTTAATTTTAAATTATATTTATGGTTCAATAATACGTACTTACTTAACAATATTCTAAAACTTACGTGAACAAAACTGTATGAACAATTACTTGTATGATCGACTCTAGTTTCAGATGACTGGAGTATCAGGAACAAAAGAGTAACTTTTCTCAATAACTTCCGAGCGACATTGGTATCTGAGCATATCAGTAGCGAACCTCCAGTCGGCGTGCGGAGTTGGTGAGCAGCAGCTGCGAGTGGTCGGCCGCGCCGCTGGGCGCCGCGCCCGGCGGGATGATGCGCGGCGCCGGCAGCCGCAGCGCGGACAACCTGCGGCACGTACCGTCCTTATACACATTGTAAATGTAGCAAAAACAAACAACTCGAACAAACATCCTGCTACGGCTGATCACGCCACAGGCGATTGCGGTATTGCCCTGCCTAGCTTGCCAAATCTAAATGTCTCGGCCATTAACGGACAGCTACATCGGCGGTGTGAAAAGCTGTGCTCTGAAGTCAATAGAGGTATGGGTATAGGTTGTGGACGAATGTCCTATTTGGATACGTCCATATTCAATGGTGAACCGAGACGGGCTATTGACGTTAATAAAAAGAAAATGATGGAGGGTGGTCGTTGGAAGGTGTGAAACATGAAGGCGCAGCCGTACTTGGCGGGCGGGGCGGCGCGCGCGAGCACGTCGTCGAGCACGTCGCGCACGCGGCGCGCGTCCAGCGGCGGCAGCGGCGGCTGGTGGATGCGCGCGGAGGCGCCCTCGGGCGGCCGCAGCACGCGCTGCTGGTACGCCTGCACGCACACGATCTGGTGCGAGGTTAGTTGTCCCTCACGGTGCTCAACCTTCGTATCTTTAGCTTTTTCATACGCGACCTACTCCACGGCCCAAATGATACAATCTGACGTTTTATAAGTTGATCTTTAAAACGATTTGGCCGTCAAATTATGGAGCCAGTACTAGCATTTATATATAGACGTTATATATAGCATTTATATAGAAGGTTATGGACAAGGATACTAAGAATAATGACATTTGAAGAGCAGAAATGTATATATGACTAGTGGAGTGCCTGATATAAAACAATATTTATATTGTGAAAAATAAAAAAGTTTATTATTCTTTGGGTCTTATAAAAAAAAAAAGAATATATAATATAAATAAGGTAATAATTATAACGATAGACATCTATATTTATAACGTGCTTACTGAGTGTGGAGTATTCCTAGTACATCAAGAATTTTGCTCATTTCAAATCAAATAGTGATCTGAGAGTACATCTATAGACTGCTGTACCCAAATAATATCTATAGACTCATACACAATAACAAATAAATTTACTGCACCTATAACTAATTAAGAGCTAATGATAATTTTGAAGAAGTCTTTTACTACATGAGAAGACCATTTTACCTGCGGATTTGGATTTTCGTTTAAATGCAACTGCATGGCCAAGTCTTGAATATGTTGAATTTCTGATTCTGGATTTAAAGATTCCAGGCGAAGTTGTTCCGGCAGATTTCTGAAAAATATTACATTTCACCAATATTAAAAATTATTCCAACCAAAAAATATTGCATACAATACATAACACTATCTGTATACGACAACAATGAAATGCAATAACTAGTAACTAAAATTACCAAACTTAATTTGCTAATAAAATACAGTCAGTAAAAATGTATTCATTATTTTCTGGGTGACTTAACTTAAATTTGTGCTCATAATCATTAGAAAATTGCACTTTGACCAGACATTTAACTTCCTAGTTTCATGAAAAATGCTAAGAGGTACATATTTTTGGATTATTTTTTCTTTCTCCATGTTTTCCTTCATGATGTTTTCTGTGTTTAAATTCAAATACTTCATCACTTACTGTACTAATTCGTCCCATATATCGGTGGGTCTCCAAGGCGGTCCCCTTTCAGCGACCAAGCCATTGAAGAACATGGAGTCCAGCAATCGAACAGCAAAGGGGCACTGCGACAGGCCCCTGGCGCCCAGGAAACCGGCTTTATGGAATGTCAGCACGGGCGACGGGTGTATCCGGATGATTGTGAGGCAGTGTCTGCGGAAGAGGAGTTTAATACAAGCTGATAAAACCATGTACGTAACCATGCATTTATATTACTGAACGTTGCAAAGTGGAGATCCACAGTTCTAATATGAAGTTTTATATATTGAATTTTCATACTATGATACACATATCATCACGCGAAGTCCCTTTTGGCATGGCAAAGAGGACCAATCGCTGTTATTAAATAATATTTGTGTTGTTATTACATAATGTTATTCAGAGTTGTAACCCTGTACCTGTAACCCTGAAGCAGTTTCGCCAGCGTCCGCATGAACACAGCCCTGATTTCTTTGTCGAGCATGTGCGGCGGGGACGCGGACGGGGGCGGCGGGGCGAAGGCCGAGTCGGCAGAGCGCAGCTCCGGCTGCAGCACTAGGGCCAGCGCCTCCTGCAGCGAGGACAGCAGCTTGCCCTCCGGCCGGGGGATGTTCACGCCGGCCGGTATGTGGAGCGAACCGACGTCCAAGTCTGCTACAATCACGTCAAGCTGTAATATTTAAGACGGTGAATAAGTATATTAAAAGTCCATGATGATGATACAATAATAATATCTTGGGACATCTCCACTCACGGTCTTTTGATCTCCAAGTAGACTTGTAGATGGCTTGTATTATGCTAACCAAATAAACAACATACGTATATGTACATAAATATGTATACTTTTATATATGCTTCTTTTATTCCTTTTTTACTTATATGTACTTATCACGCAAGCATTAATCCAGGGTGGAATGAGAAATATAGATTCTCCCTCAACCCGTGAACCAACGTTTAAGTCAATTTGTTATTTTCCTGTTGTTTGAATCCAGATCCATATTCATCTCATTAACTCACCAGTTCAGACACCTCCTCTTTGAGACTAGAGTGCACACCGATGAGGAACGGCGTGGGGGTGGCGAGGACCTCTGATAAGCCCGCTGGCAGTAACGGTATGTACACGTGTGCGTATCGGAACGGGAACATGAGCGCCGCCAGCGCGCGGCACACGGCCGCCAGCCGCGCCGCCGCCAGCGACACGAGCAGCACCTTGTGCTCGCTCATCACCGCGCACCACAGCGTCACGGAGTTGTGGATACCTGGAATGAAATAACAATGCTGAAGTAAAAAATTAAACCATGAGCAATATGTTGAAAAGCACGCCAGTTAGTCAGCTATGATGATGACGAATCTCTAGTTCATTTTAAAACTTCTCACCCAGTAATCTGAGCAGCATGTGGACAGCGGTGTGCGTGACCGGCATAGGCGGCGCGGCGGGCGGCTGCAGTGCCTGCCGGTCACCGGCGCCGATGCTGAAGCGCACCTGCGGGCCTCCCGCCGGCGGCACCAGCACGCACCCCACCAGGTTGCCCACCAGCGTCTCCAGGGGAACACCGAGATTCTCCACCCACACCGTGTAGATGATACCTAGGCAGTTCTGTAAATAACATAATGAAATCCTAGTTATTCATTTGGAATTACTGTGTTCATGCTACAGTTTAATTGCACTTTTTTTTTTCTAAATAATTATTTTTTTCATTTATTCTCATTTCAGGTTAACAGAAGAATATGACTATAACCTAAACAGATTACATACACAAATATCATATGATAACAATTGTACTTCACTAGTAATGCTTTATTTGTTCTTCATGCCAGTTCAAACTGTAGAGTTGAATGAGATCACGTGCGCACACATACCTACACATTACAAGAAAACGAGACAATAGCTTAAACTTTAAATTGGCTTTCTGTCATCACTCGTATTGGGTTACGGCGCGCGATAAGCCTCCAGTGTGTAGTGGACCGTAATCTCGTTTCTTATAATAGGCTTATTAAGCCAGATCCAATAACGCGCATATTAAAATCTTTCAATCAGTCTGGAATCCATTGAACCGTAGATACAAAATGCTCACAATGAGAGCTTTGGGGCTGAATTGGGGGCCATACTTTGTCGCCTTTAATACTGAATGTAGTAAAACAAAAAGTGTTGGCAATACTAAGACTACGATCAGCATCAGCGTCTTTAACCGGTCGTTGCTGACGTGAGGACAGCTTCGCAGCAGGAGGAACAGGCGGTGCAATGGTGCTACGGTGAGTGCACTGTGAATAGCAGATCCTACCTCACTTTTGAATCCCATTTAATCACGTTACGATGTCAAAATACCATGAAATCCAATATTTCACTACGGAACAACAACCGTTAAATTTACCTATTTATGCCAAAACGCTGCAGTGACCAATACATCCAATGTCACATATCGGATATCGGGCTACTGATAACCCGAAGTTATCTATATTGATGATGAAATAAATGTCATTACCCGAAAAGTGTCGATGTAGTCCTGCCTGGAGACGATGACGAGACACTTGGGCGCGTACATGATGCTGTGGTGGGTGATGTTCGGCACGGGCCGCGACGAGTCCAGGGACTCTTCGTCCTAGAAACCAAAAAATATCAACAAATCAATGCATATCCACATGGAGACAATTGCTTAATTTTATTTATTACCTATACTTAGTCACAAAAAGTCAAGTTATATTTCTTAGGAACATGCTAATATTTAGCTACATTATAATAGTTTATATAATTAGGTCTTTAGATTCTTGGCCTCTAGATCACACTCACGGCACGTAGATCGCGCAGGGACACTTCAATACAAATAGTATTTTATTATACCTATTGTGTTGGTATTAAAATTGAAACGAGGTCCTTGAAAGTTTCATTTAGTTTACTATAATTTAAAACTAATAATAATATCTTTGAAAAGCGCTGTTGGATACAACATTTAATTAAAATGGCGACATTTTGTTGTCTAGTACAAAAATGTAACTCCCTGAATGGCAACTTTTTCTTTTCCTGTCTGTCCTTCGGACGAATTGTATCGCTCTGTGAAATTTATATTAGTATAGTGTAGTTTAACAATTTAAATCGTGGTTTTTACTCGTCTCCAGCGATCGACAACTACCAACACACAGTCCACTCACTAAATTAAACCAGAAAGAACGGGACCCTGTCGCGCTGAAGCTCATACACAGATTTTAAAACTAGATCGAGCTTGTGGAGTGGTAAATAGATAACAGTTAAACATACATCATCTTAATGTAAAAAATAGACACATCAATAGACGATTTTCTACGCGAGCACTTATCACTTAAATATTTACTATAATCGGAAATGGAACGTGTTTATACCTAATATAATTATGTTTTTATTAATTTAACAACAGACTGGAATTTGACTACAATTGTACCTGATGGTAAGGGAGGTGTAGTACGTTCGCCTAGAAAGTGCCTATAAGAATCGGGAAAAATAAACGCGCGCAGGGAATTCAACTCTTTTGCAGTCTGTAACAGAAACGATTCAGCGAAACGCTTCGCCCTACTTAAGGAGAGTCTACAAGATGTGGATGGGAGCCTGAATTACGTGTAGACATTCAATGGTAGAATGGAGCGGATGGAGCCCGTTTATTATTAAATAATTATTATCAGTTCGCTACTCCATCTCATCTATTTTTAACTACCCAATAACCAATTAGTGGAAGACTAAGTGTTGTTCCACAGTACGCCGTTAATTGTGTGCTCTGATGTCATTCACAGAGATGAGTAAGGCGGAATATGCGGGTCTGAACTCGCCTGTAATTCCGCTATCAGCTTATCGTTGGTAATAATGTAAATTTGCGTATTGCCAAATGTTAAAGTCAAAACTTCTAAACCCTTGCTTGTATATAGACGAATGTACAAGAACCCCTTCAGGTTCTTGTACATAGCTTTATATAGAGCTCCCATTCCGAAGGTCTCGAGTTCAAATCCTGGCATGCACCTCTAACTGTACAGTAATGCACGCTTTAAACATTGAATGCTATTCGCTACAACGGTGAACGGATACATCGCTAGGAATACCTTGAAGTCGTTTAGTGGAACGACAAAAAGATTGTTGATAATGATGATAATAATGATCATGATGATGACAATTATGAAGGATACTAATGACCATAGCTTATAGACGAATCATGAACTTAATAATAGAATAACCAAAATCGAGCACCACATGACCACGTGATCAAAAACTTACATACATCGACATAAACACTTTGAAAAATGAAACACTAACCATGAACCTTTCTTATAAAATGTTTTTTTTATTATTTGCTTATCTATATCATTAACACATCGTTATCTGCGATCACCCCACCATCTTGCAGAAACTAGTCTGTATCCCTCGGAAACATTACATCAAGCGCCGTAAACCCTTTCCAAGAGAAGGTACTTATTTGAGTAATGAATACGAGCAAAAACAGTAGTATTCGAATGTATAAAAATGGATTGCATTTTAGCCGACAACAATTGTACATTAGGAGTGTAAAAAATTTGGAAATAGGTTCCAAAATTAAAAAGTTGGGGATTAACACCAAGACGTAGAAAATAACAACTACACATGATACACATAATAAATGATAACGATAATGACACTGTACGTGATAAATTAATTGTAGGCGTGGCAAGTATTAACCTAACCTAACCCAACGTAACCTGAACTAACCTAACTTTAATCTTCCCATTGTATGTATTACTTAACCAGTTATAATTTTTAAGAAACCGCTTCATTATCACAGTTATCATCATAATTTAATCTAACCTTACTCCCGGTATCATATATTCGTGCATATTAATTAATTACCGAGTCGTAATATTTAAAGACAGCGTTCACTATTTAAATTTTATGGTTCTTTAACTTCATTATTTTGCTCCTCCGATATTCTTATACCGCTCTTGCCATATTTTAACTTTGGCTGTTTGTTCTGTTATTCTATATGTTTGTCTCGAAAAAATTAAAACTGGCAGGTAATTTTTTTTAATAGAACAATTAGCCACTGTTTACGTTTCTAGTTAGTCACAAAATAAAAATCCTAAAAAAAACCTTGTACATTCGCTACATAACACGTTTTAATGACATTTAATTCTTCCTAATGTCATTCTCAGTCAGGTGGGCATTCCGGTACAAGGCTGTACAGCGACGCCTTTTGTCTGTACGTCATTTATGGAATTGGCAGGCAGACGGCGTGTCTTTACTGTTTATATGTATATTATATGAGAAAATCTACATACATGCCATGTAAATATATTATAGATATATGTAGGTACATATGTAAGACTTGATTAATTTTGATTATTATTGCTTCACGCCGCCGAGTCGTTTACAGGTTAGGCAGGGACCATCGACTGCTATAATTAAAACACAACGAAAATATAATTTAAATACATTAATAACATGATTTTCAGTTGTGAATCCAAGTCAATTTGTTTGTTTAGACAAAGGTCATGTCTTTAATCAGCCGTATAAGGCTTAACAAATATTATTTCAAAGTAAATACAAAAAGGAGGCTTAAAACATGCATATCTTGTAATATGGCCTCAACCATGGGAATTCAGTTTTTATATCGTTAACGTTAAGGTTGAGAACAGCGTGTGTGCAACGCGAAAATACTGATAATAGATGAGAAGGCGAAAATGTAGAGAGCGTCGGGCAAATTTCCGGCAGCAAATGAAATTGAATTCCCGTTTAGATTGCCCGAAAGAGGTGCCGTGAAACCATCCGACAATCTCCAGCGTGCCGCCATCTCCGCCGTAACTCCTCACCGCTCAAGTGAAAACTTATTACGAGACATCATTTAATGTTAGAAATGTACGAATTGGCAATTAGGAATTAATAACAAAATAATAAAATAATATAAATAATATTTTTTGTTCCTTCGCCGTTAGCAAATGATATTTAAACTTAAAACGCACCTTTCTAAAATGCGCGTCATGGATTTGAACCCGGGAACCCCGGAGTGAAAAATATTCTTTATTAACTGTACCTAACTGTATACTTATGTTAATACTGTACACAAATAGTTCCTGAAGATTTCACCTGCTTGTTTTTTCGCTCTTCGCGTAAAAGTTAATTTAAAACCAATGTAAAATAGTTAACCAATTTCAACGCAATTTGGGTGGCAACAGCTCATGATTATGATGCAAAATTTGGAGTACCTACCACTAACGATATACCTACACAATTTGCAGAAACCTGCACTTGCTCCCATACTGATAAAGTACACCTAATATATTTGTTACAAAGAGCAAATTTCATACGACACCACGCACCGAAAACCTCTCATCTCCTACACGGGATTGCAATTCGTATATTGATTACAGTAAGGACCAAAATAGCTTCAACATATTAGCACAGTGATGAAACATAGGAAACATGGGGGAAAGATGAGAAACGCCCGTAACGATCGGAGATTTTATGAGGGCACATGAAATTCAATTCGGCTGTAAATTGCCGGAAGAACTGTGCCGTGGAGGCATGGAGATGGCGCGGTCTCGGGCTGAACCTATCGTTTCCTGTTTTACTGAACTTTCACGTCTTTAAACTTTATTTACGTCATGTCAAATTTATATTCATGTGCGTGACGAGAGTGATGAATTTAGGAGAAACACGTCAGTTCTGTAAGTATAGAGATATATGCTATCGTATCCTAAGTCATATAAATGACTATTATTATAAGACTTTTTTGTGAAGAGCTTTTTTGAATGTAGGTAGGTACTCGTATGTGTATTGGATCGAAACGAAATTTATATTAGATCAAGAAGTAACGCTAATTAGAAATATCTATTATAATTACTGTCTATACTTAAGCTAACGTTAACCTTAAGTGTATCTGCACTTATGGTAATTCCAAATAATATCCTCATGCATGGACCCCTCAAAGTTAATAAGAGAAACTGAAAGCATACTCAATTTCCATCAAACTATTTCAACACAATCAGGCGGATATTACATATGTATATAAATATTTACCGATTAATTTAACCCGATTTTCCGCCCCTACGGGTTCGCCGACCTCTCATTCACTGCTCGCCCTACGCACGGCCCGCTTGCCCTAATGTCATAGACGTCATCAACGAAATATGAATGAAAAGACACAATTAATTAATTATCGACTCTATATATTAATGCAAACGGTTGAAATTAGAACACAAGTTGAGAATTTCTCTGGAATACATTAAAGTGTAGACCACACGTGTTTGTTGACGCAGTCAAATCTCGCATGTGTTTGGCCACTTGTATTCTGGCAGCTGATATTATTGTTAGCAATTTTTATTAACAAACTTATCTTTCTTCTGGTAGTATAAGGCAAATTGCCACAATATAAAGTGTTGTCCGTACTTAGTAATATTGTTAGATAACAGTCATGACATCATATGAAAAAGTTTGCGTCTACAGTTTTATTGGTGTAGAGTGGTCGCAAGCGTGACTGCTGATCCAGAGGCCTTGAGTTCGATCCCCGGGTTTTGTACTCTCGGGTTTTTCTAACTTAGAATTCCTAATATTAGCTGGTAGATAGCAGTAGATTCACCCCTATACCATGGTGGGACTACATTCGTGACGATAAAGAAAACAGTTTATTTAAAGTGGACGATGAATAAGCCTGATCTAGCAAACCGCTATTTGTGTAGCAACACGAAAAAAATCTTCAAGTACTTCCCGGTTGAGGCCAGAGACGAGCCATGAAAGTGAAACATAAGAAAATCTGTTTTACAACGTTCTATACATCCACGTTTATTTACTACTATTATTATTGATAATGGAGTCAGTTTATTTCTTGATACTATTGATGATGACAACTTTGATGGTACACCGAACACTACAAATACTGAAGAACCTATAAATATAATCAGCGTCGATAAAACAATACCTACTTTGCGTTATGTTGAAATAAACAACGATGTTAACACGACGAACGCGTTACGAATAAAAAGTGGTTTTGGTTCGCGAGGATTTATTGGGAAATAAAATGCCAATCTATCTCGATTACCAGTTAAACGATAGTTAACATTTTGTGATCGCAAATAAATCGACTTTTTTGTTACTGTCGATCACGTGCTATGATTGAGATTCTTTGTTTTTTGCCGTCACTGATCATTGTTCATCTGTATAGGTATTCAATTGAAACGTTACAAATCAATCGATAGTGTTTGTTTTGTTACAAATTGCTGATCAAAGAAATATTTGTGACTAAAATGTTTTTATACCTAAAAAGAAATTTTAAATGTGTGTTAAACAATGTTATGTTAATTAAAACCGCATTTGTATGCTATGCTGTATCATTACGAGTATACCTACGCCAACATTCACTTTTGCAACCTACGTAACGCGTCCCAATTTTGTGCGAATAAAATATTTTATTCTTTTCTATTTTATAGGTTCTACTGGTGCTCATCTACATAACTAGTTATATATCGATTAAGGTCCATTGTATTGAAATTGATTAATAAACGATATACTTGCTTCAAATTACTACGTTGCATGATTGATGACACGTGCACGTCCGCACAGATCAAAAGACAAACGAATACTAACGATTTGGATATTTTAGATATATGACCACCCTAAAAGAAGCACATTAATTATTCCAATTTCAAAACTCACAACATCTCATAGTCTAAACATAATCTTAACAATAAAGACAAAATGTTGAAAGGCATTCAGGGTCTAAAAAAGTTTAGAAAATCTGTTCCGCCCGTCGGATCGATGACGTAATGATGACGGAACAACGAAAAATGTCCACGATAAGACTAACAATTCGTTGCGCTCGCAAGCCTCGTCCAGGGAAGGCTTTTAAACTAAAACGACTAATAACATAATGTTAATAATAGTTGGGTCTCGAATGTGATCTGAAATTCGAATCTAAGCACGGGCCTCTGACATCATAAAATCATATGCATTTTCATCGTAGGAAAATCTAAACTTTTTAATATTGCTAAAATTCGAGTTCTGTACTATAAGTACTCCGTATTATTTTTATGTGTGTGTATTTAATCATTCTCTACTTAGCCAATGCCGCAGATTGTGTTATACTTGCACCTTTTCGTTCTAAGAGAACTGTATCAGTGATTTTACCTTCGATTCGAGGGAATTCGAAATCGATGCAATCACGATAAACATTATATAGATTTTGCGATATACATAGATCAAATTACTACATAACTCCGCTCGTTACGTTCAGCCGCAGAGTTATCGGAACGATAATCGTAAAACGGAACGACCTCGGCCGGTTATCATTAGCGACGGAGCGACGAAACGAGAGCGAAGTTAGTGTACGTGCATGTAGCGATTATTCCACACCACGGCTGGGGGCGATCGCGATAAAATCGCAACAAATAAAAGTCGAATATAAAACGCCCGTAAAACGCGCTCTATCACCAGCCAGCGCAACGTTCACGGCTGCGCCATTGACATGTTTGGAGATCGACAATGAAGCGAGCGGATAGGGTTGGCACTTTTTGTGGCTTTAACACAATTAAAAAAATAGGCTCCTATTATCCACTCAGACGAAGCGAGAGTCAGTTATTAGATGAGATATTTAATAACGTATGTAGGTATATGTAATTATTTATAATAATAATAATCGACTTATTTATCATTCCACTGTTGGAATATGGGTTTCCCTCAAATATTAAGGGGGTTAAGGCCCTGTGTCGCATTGGACCTAATTATTTATGTGATCCTAATTACTTTTCAGCATTTCTAATTTGCAGAGTTGTAGAATATTAATTAAATTATCGTTATCAACACCGACTACATTGTTACAATAACTTCGTATCTCCTTAGTCACCGTTAACCGAATATTCAAAAACAAATATTTATTACACCACTTTATCCATGGAACGTTAATGTAACTGGTGAAACGTGGGAGTGTATTACACTTCTCTGACCACCGCGTTCCGGGATTACATGCGTGATGTTACGTATTTATTTACTTGATATTTTTCACGACACGACCTATATATATATTTAATTTTAACCCTCGTACATCATCGCAATAATCACAATATTATTAGGTACGACTGTCATTATGCCCCTAATACACGTTTAGTCCATAACCTAGGGCTGACCACGAAACAATGATATGAAGCATCAGGTAAGCCCTGCTAGTTTACAGTCCTATAAAAGAACAAGCAAATAAAAATCAAGCTCACTTATTATTAAATCATCGGCTATTTGTAAGTACAGCAGCTAGTGGCAACCCTACCGGCATTAGGTAGTAAAACAATTTTCGTTTACACTCTTACATAAAAACCTGAAAGCCCTACCATATATTTCCTTTTAACCAATTCAGTAAGTTACTATAGCTTCAACTGTAATGGATGACGCGTAAAAGCGATCAACACTAAATCCGAGCGTATTTTTTATTATACTATCACGCCCAATTCATCACAGGTTAAGTAGAGAACACCGAGTGCCAAATATTTCTAACCTTACAGACCGTACATTTTACTTACTTTTTAGATGTCTATATGATCTTATTTTGCGTTATATTTTATGTTTCTGTGTGTATGTTAATGTGTATGTTTGTATGTTTGCCTAACTCCACTCGCTATCGAACATCGCAATAATTACGATCGGCAAAACAATTTGCTCAGCGTTTGCGTTATTCTGAGGAAAGCGTTAACAGTAAGTTCTACAATGTATAAAAATTTCCATCAGTTAATTGTTCATGCAAATATGGAGTGTAACGCAAGTATTGAACCCACGACCCACTTCGCTAATGACTATTAACGAATGCAGAATGCACTTTTGCAACGCAACATCCGTGCCATTTGCAATGTAACAAATAATTCAGTAACGTGTCCGCAATGCATAACAACTAATGGGCACATTGTCAAAACTGTGCTTATCGACATATACACAATATATTTTTGACAGATTGGTCCGGCGGCGCTTCATTAGTCACCTGACCATGACCTGACCATTCAGAGGGTGGTAGCGGTTTCGATTTCCACCCGGGACCATTTTTTGTGTGACGGGTACAAATTCTATTTGGATGTGAAAAATATACGTACAAGCATACATTTATATATTGACACAAAGTGTTTTTAGCTATCTGGTTACCATAGCACGGACTCCATCCAATCTGCAATCCGATGGCTGTGTGTGAATTTGATATATTAAGTCGCTCACTCAAAATATTGGCTTTATTACTGTCTGATAGAACCACTAAAACCATAAATATATTGTGGCTGACATAAGAATTCTCCGAACCAATATCCGAAGACTATAACTAGGCTGGTAAGGGATTTCTATATCAGCAATTCTTCAAAATCAAATCAGACTATGAACCGGCTTAGCTCAAGTAAGATTTTCCGGGATAGCCCGACTAGTTTTTGACCTATACAAAGTCCTTTTTCGTGAGGTCATATCGACACCAGCGAGGTAGCGATGGAAACGATAATTAATATACATACATACATACATACATACATACATACATACATACATACATAAATACATACATACAATACATCATATACGATATACATTTGCTAAGAATAAACAATCCGTCTCCATACACACCGATGCATACCTACTCACTTACGAAACCAGAAAAAGAACGTGCGTTTCTCGTGTCAGTAATCGTCCATTGAATAATGCAAAAGGCATAGCGGTCCGCTATAATTATTATTATTATCATCGCACCCACCGCGTGTACGAAACTGGTGATAAGTTCGGTCGCTCGATGTGTGTCGCGTGTACTGAAGTGATGCGCTCGCTGTGGTCACGAGTTTACCGAACAATCGATAATTCCAGGCTGCCGTCAGCGAAATGGCATACCAATGGAAGTTTTCCTACTTTCTTATAGCAATCGCTGTTCGTTCATAAGCGATTAATTATTATCACACTTAATGTAGAGAGGGTAAGTTATATAACAAAATAGTTACGTGAAAATAATATGAGTAAGAATTTTTTGATAAAAAAGTTGCTACATATTTCCAGGCACATAACACGATCACTAAAACAACCGTTTTTGACTTTTTTACTGTTTATATTTTATCTCATCACGCAGGAACAAATCGAGCATTTATAACTTTGACCGACACTTTTTGCAGTGGGAAAATCTATCATTTCGACAGAAGTGCAAGACCAGCCGCAGGCAACAACTTGTTAAGAATATAAATAATCTGAATGTTTATAAAATCACCTTTGATAACTTTTTTAACCTATTATCTATGTATATATGTATGTAGTTTGTCGTTGCCAACTTCGGCTGTGCAATATGATTCAAATCTGAGGTAAACTAAGAAAGTCCAACTATCGGATCCAAGCACTATAAAATATAAGATTCGTTTTAAGCAATATGACCTATCAACTATTCTTACACTACTATCTCACTCTAACAATCACTAATTACATATCTTTCGTCTTGATCAACTTGACATCTCCATTGCGACACGAGCAATCTGGCAAGTTCGTTTTTTATTTCCTAATATATCAATCAAGATCAAGATGCCGAGGAGCGCAATGACCTGTCTCGTATTTACACGTCGTAGTCATGAATACCTTCCTACCTTATTCGAGACATACGCTATGCCACTAAAACTTACATTACGTCATACGTTCATGCTACGTACTCATACCACAACAATAGATCAAAGTTTCTTGCGAGCAAGTCAATGGAGTAATTGCTGACAATGGCAAACACAATGAGTATGAGCCGGTTCTATTTTAACGATTTCATGTATGAGCTCCGTCGGTTTTGATAATAATACATCATTATTATCCATCTTTCGCTCGTTATTGAAAGAGTATCGATGATCTTATTAGTTCGTCTGCCTATTCTAGATATACCTATATTAAGTCGTAAATGGATATTGTATCATCTATATGTTATGTGGATATTACATATTTATTGCTTCATCAATTACAACCACTTTATCAGCTTTTTCTACTTCATCAGCTTCTATTAATACATCAGCTTTCCTACATGCGTGTATTAAAGCTCTTACTTACTTACTCTAAACAGGAACTATTCTGGACTGATCGGACTGCCCAGTATGTTTAAGGAGCAGTAGTAACAGTGCCAAGTCGATCTTGCAGCTGATATTTAAGGTCTATCTAACGTCGACTTTCGGTCGGACTATAGATAACAGTGCCCAACATACTTATAAGCCTTAAAATTCAGTATAACCTTCACCGAATTAAATATACACTGGTTATATTGGCTCAAGAGCTCAATAGATCAAATTCATCCTCAACAAAAATGGTACAACTGTTTCATCAATTTGCTATCGTTCCACTGTTCTTGACGATTTTCGGAGTGAGAAAACTAGGATCCTAGTCTCCCACGTTGGCCAAATATAGACTTTACACGACCTAGTGAATATTATCGGAAACTCAAAGGCGTGCTCCAGGTTTTCTTACGATGTTTTCCTTCACTATTACAACGGATGACAAACAAAGTGTAAATATATTTAATGATAGAAATACACATTATTAGTACAAGTATATCTTCGACTATTTTTAGCCACTGACACGTTAGCTGTTTCCTAATAGAAACGAGAGTGTCATCTGCTAGCACTCTTATTAATACCCACCCACTCCTCTTCAGCTACTAGTCACCGATTATCCATAAAAACGACATGGGACCAAGGAGTATGAATAATTATGACATCAGCTATTGGCAAACGTTCTATCCCCCTCCCCTTAACAAGCTGAGACATTTTCCTTCGTGAGAACTAACGATTCTGAAGGACTCATTTTGTTTTTACTTTGTAGTTGAACTGATATTTAAAAAAAATGCTATGCATCAAAATCTCATAGCTTTTAACTGTCTCTCTTGCCAATATACAAATATGTTTTCCACATCGATGGTGGTATAAAGCATTATGTTCAAAGGAATATAAGAGTAATGGTGATTTTAAACGTCCCTCAAACTTAAAGCAAAGTTGGAGGCTCTATTGGAATAAGTTATGAAACTTGGCATAACTTGACACTCTCTTAGAAGACAATAAGAAAAAATCTCGGAAGGAAAAAACACATTTTGCAAACACAAATCGCCTTAACGGTGATACTTTGTCGTACCTACCTACTAATAAAATTCGATCGGTTCAAACACGAATAGTGTAAAAATCTACAAGAATATAAAATAAAAAAAAACATCAAAATAGACAGTAACAAGAGCACAACTAGCCAGCCTGTCGGTTTGTTCCGCTTTCTAGCCGGCTATGTGCGACGATCGCAATTGGAGATGTGAGCACCGATTACCTAATAAATAATACAATATGTGTAACAACAACGCTCGGAGATTTCTTCAGTGCCACTGACCCTCAGTCGGTACAGTTCTATGAAACTCACACATGTGCAACGATTCCTCCTCCTTCCATGGTAACTGATGTCTTTTTATATCCCTCTAATGTAAGGATAAAATGTCATGTTTAAGACATTTAAGATTTATAAAGGCGGAGGAACATCGAATGAGAATCCTTCACAATATTCCCTCCAGGCGCCTAACCATACACGTGTACATATTTCCCCAAGGGATAGGCGGATGCGACGGCTAACAGAAGGAAGCGTGTCAATGACTGGTGGAATTCATCAACCAATGACCCAGTCTCTATGCTTCTTTGACCATCATCAAAGTCAACATGATGTCTGCGCCTGTATACTTCTATCCTTCAATCGGTGTTGGTTGAAAGGGAATGCTAGCAAGCATTGCGACCCTTGCACCCTCTTAGTTTTAAGTTATCATAATAATTATAATGGTACGTACCTAAATAACATTTAATAATAATAATAATTGCGGCGAGTTCCATTTATTGTGTTTTGCTATAATTGATATGTATACTTCACTTTAGGTCGATATTATAGACAACTGTATCTAATAATTACCGGTACTAGTTATCATAATGAACTATCTCTAAATTTGCGCCTTGTCTTCTGTACGCATATCCTTTATAAAGCTTAGACCTAGATAGAGAACACTTTGCACACAAAGAACGTTCTGTTGAGAGCACTTAAGGCGTGTCGATCTTAGGTCCTATAGACAAAGAAGGAGCTATGTCTTTGGATTAGCTCTTTGTAACTCTATCAAAGTAGAGTGCTCGGTGCTAATGTTAGTGGAGGCAACGGCTTCCACTCTTAACCTATTTTCGTATTCATGGATAAAGCTTCGCACAGGTTTATGATCAATTTCGTGCAGGTAAAAAACAATACTATACATAATAGCACTTATTTACCCGTAGGGATAGCCAGAGGAGTGTAGTTTAAACTGAAGTCCCTGACCAGTTTGATGCAGGTAGAAAAAAATGTTGTTTTATGTTCATTATATGTTTCAAAGTTTATTATACGTAAATAATCGTTGTGGGTAGCGACTGCAGCACAAGAGACGTATGATTGCTGTAGATGACAAAAACGTTAACGCGTAACTCTCAGAGTTATGTAACAACTGCACGAAAAATGCCTTAGTTATAATACCAGTAACACAGATCATATTATTACACGCAAATTAGTTATGCGTTTATTCTTATTTTTTAAAATATTTCTAACATTTCTGTTACAACATTCATTTCTAATAATAATTAAATATAAAAAGAATTTCGCAATTCAACTCGTGCATATTACATTATGAAATACATACATATAAATAACTACGGGGGCGAGGCGTGAACATAACTAATGATTAGGGGATCTTTTCTTAAGCGAAGTTCCATAGTAATTATGCAAAGCGCCCAAACCGGAGGGATTGCTAGAAGCGCCCTACCAGTTTGCTTTCCTTTAATATCACCAATTACTAATTAAGGAAATGTAAATTATAGAAGTAGAATTAATAAAAAAGTTACATAGAAAAATTAATAATAAAAAACAAACTAAAATTTAGCTTAACCATTAGTAATTGAAAAGAGTGCAGAACCTAACCGTTACTTATAATAGACATATAAAGGATTGTAGAGACGGAAATATGGACCAGCATTTGAATAGTCAACAAATCACAGACAATTATTATAAAATCTTAAACAATACTATGAAAAATCATTTAATGATGACTAAAAACCGATTTGTTTCACCTAAATTATAAATTAGGTCAATAATAACTTTAAACCAATCAACATGTATACATTAAGACCTGCAAGAGTACAATCGAGGGATGAATTGTTTATTAATATAACGTTCACGCAATTATCTCAGAAGTGCTTACTGTCTGCGACTGTACAAGTGTTGTGCGGTGGTGCTCGAAATTGTAAACAGCGACACCGTTTAAATTTTAACTTAGCATAATATCCATGATAGTACGATTGAATTGAATTCCAACTTTATTACTACGTAGTAGGGTTAATTTTGGAACGGTGCTAGGGCAATTGAAATTACTTTTTAATCCGCATAAGGGAAAGCTTTCAGTGTTGAAACCGCACGCCATTACTGAAATTATTCCGACTGAATTATTACACTGAAGAAGAATTGTGACGCGACGAATAATCCGCTTATTATTTTCTACGATGATCGGGGCGAATAAATTTCGTGGAGAAGACACTTTTATGATGTCATGTTGTGTTTTTAAAAGGTGACTTCGTTTCACGCCCATGCTTTTGTTTTAATAGACTAGAATATGTTCATAAAAACGTCACTCTAATTCTTAAACGGTCATCAACAGCTGAATGGTAAGAACATTAAATAGAAACATACATGTTTAAGTAACAGGGTTAAGTAACAGGGCTGGAATATGACTGGTTAATATTAGACTTTCATCCCGCAAGGCACAACACTGGGCCCAATTTTTTCTGAGATAAGATTTCATAACTTACTCAATTAAAACAATAGATATATCTTCATTGTATTACGTAATAAGAACCGTTAGATGGAGAATTGATGCGAGAGTGCTTACAACATGTGGGAACACAATCATGATTATATGGACCAACGCAATAAACGCCAATAACACAAGTGCAGAGGAAATTATTGAAGTGCACTCAGATATTTTATTATTGCATCGTGTTCCATACGGGTGCGCTAACATGCATTTATACTATAACGATGTAATTAAACAATAAAATAAACACAACAATAAAATGAAAACTTAACATCACGCCTGCAATCCCCGAAGGGATAGGCAGAGTAGTGAAGTACACTCCCACGTTTCACTAGTTACGTTGAAGACCCATGGAAAAAAAATTAATGCGATAATAAACAATAACAATTTTTATTATTGTTCCAAATAAGAGTGACAATATTTGGGGGAAGCCTTTCTTCAGCAGTAGATATCCACGAGCTGAGATAGTTGTGATGACCACTGTTTACATTTTCGAATCAGAATTAAAATAAACTAATTATATATAGGTATTCGTTTTATCTTTTGTTGAGCTTTTGAAATCTTAAGCCAGGAAAATGAACTAAAATTCGTCAAGGTAATCACGGCGGTTGCAAACTCATCACCGTGACAAACACTAACTATATACGAACTATACGACTAACTATATACTAACTATATACGATAATGAATCGGACAATCACTTATGGTAAGCAGCACGAAACAGTATCATAACCAATACCACCAAACTATGAAGCTCTAAACAAATTTGTACTGTATCCTCAAACCGATCAATTTTATTGGCGACAATTAAATATGTAGTGTGGTATTTTTGTTTGCCAACTTTTTAAATATAACAATTGTTGTATCGTTAAAAAACTAATTTTTCTCATTACTTGACAACTGTAATACAAATAATGCATGTATACTAAACCGAGCGAATTGAAAAGAACAGTCACACGCCGCTATAAAACGCTTTCAGAGGTACGACCTTCAGTAATGAAGAAACGATACAGAAGAAAGATAATAGCTATATACTTTTACATATTAATTGTTCACAAAACTATCCGTTGTTAGTGTTCTCTGATTTTCTGATTCGATTTCTAAATGCATTCCATATATTGCACACCTATATGACTAACCATTTGATATATTCGACCGCCAATCAACGAAACATCTAGTAGTAGGTTCGACTCTTGACTGATGAATTAATATACATATTACCGTGGCATACGAGTGTTCCAGGGACCGGATGTTAGTGCTAGTTGCAGAGGTCTGTGAACTACTAGAGTGAAACACGAATTTGTCACAGAGAGCGCGACACGGCACATCGAGGCTGGCCGGCGCGAGGCGGACGCGGCCTCATTCGCCTATTGTTGTGGTTTGTCAGATGTAGGTATAATAGTATGCAAACTGTGTACAGTGGCTGAACAGATTGTAAAGCAACTGAGCAAGAAGTTTACCTTCCTGTATTAGGAGAGGGAGGTGGAGGGGGTAGCGATGTTCGTTATCCTTTCATTCTTTATCTGTGTCACCATTCAACTAACAACTCTAGTGCTCAGCTTAAGCATTCCCAACGCAAAGGTTTCTGTAGGGGTGCGTCGAAACGTTCCGGAAATTATTAGGTGATCGTAGCTGAAAGTTGATAAACACGACAAAACCTATACCTGAACTATGACTGAACAAGTGCAACCCTCTGGTAAAGGTACCACGTGGATTCTTCAAATATAACAGTAGTCTTTTCTCAG
>DWME01001977.1:0-22489 GCA_018244795.1 Parelbella ahira ahira
GCCGCGGTCTCCACTCCAGAACTCGCCTACTCCACCGGTTGTCGGTTCTTCGGCAGATATGCCCAGCCCATTGCCACAGTAATGAAGATGAAATATGACAGTAAAGAATTGGAATCATTGGAATTTTACAATAAGTGTAGGTACTTACATACATATAAGTGACCACCAGGCTTACAATGTTTCGGTTGCAAATGCAATGATTTTACAATTTCTGTCTTGTTTAATATTGACCAGTAGGAGAGATTCTAGTTTTATGATATAAATTAATTTTTCTTTCCACCTTTCTAGAAGAAGCACATGTGGTCCGTAAAGCTACATACATTTGCACTTCGTGTTCTCTGCCTCCCACTAGGGAACCTGACTGGTGTTACATGGCTTATTAGTTGGCCACCTGTAACCTCAATAACTCGTTTAGCTATTACCAGTTGTCACCAGCGACTTCTTAACGGGTGTTACTCAAACGCTTACTCATGGTATACCACAATCCGCCTTCTAATAGCCTGTTTACTGGAACCAGCGTTCAGACCGACCACAACCTTCAGAACTTAGTAAATATGCCTCGTTCTACATCCATTGAGTGCTTGCAATGGTGTTCTTTTGATGTATCTTTGAGTAACCAGCAGTGGATGAATAATCGCGGACAGAGTACTAAATTTGCTCTAATGTTAAGTTTTTAGTTGTTAAAAATAAGGAAAATATATTGAAATATTGTTTCTTAGTGTTGATTGATATAGTTGTGTCGTTTATATTTTTGTCATATCACTTTTAAGATATTGGTAAAAATACCTATTTTTGGTGTTAATATGTAATAAATGATGTTCGTTGTGCTGACTGGAAAAATTCGATATACAATATGTACCTGTAACAAATAATATTTATAATCATCAATTATTATAAATGTCACGAGTATCACCACTAAAATATAAAATCAAACATGCATATCATCAGCCTGCCTCAGTCCACTGCTGGACAAAGGCCTCCTCCAATGAGCGCCATCGCACCCTGTCCTCGGTATACATACACCATACACATAATATCGCATTTTAAAAATTCAAAACATAGTAATTTTTTATTCTTAGAATAATAACACAGGAGTTAGGAAAAATTAGGGAATGTGACAATTTTTTATCTCTGTCTAGCGTAGAAGAATGAAAGGAATGTAATAAGACTTACTGACACTTAGTGTCAGTTAAGACAGAACACCTTGCGAAAGACTAGTGCTTCCATCTAGGCGACAGCGTTGCGAACTACCCGACGGAGCTGTCATTCGTTGAGTAATTATAATATTATGCCACTACCCACATTAAAGGACAATTAATTGAGTGTGCTAGTTCTGTGTATAACATATATAATGTAAATCCGTTGTTGGTTTTCAGTGTAACTAAAAAGAAATATTTGTATTTGTGTAATAACTGTGGATTTTTTTTTTTAATAAAAAATATATATATACCTAAAAACGAAAGAAACGCCAAAGGCACTGTGAGAAGTAAGCACAATCTGCCATGAAGATACCTTCAGTCATGAGTCATAGAAACATACTGTGATAGACTTTCACGGAGTAATGTTGATTATTGTTGTTTAATGGTCCTGGCGTGATGACATAATAATAAATACATAATATCGCGTATATTCTACCAAAGGGATAGGCAGAGGAGAGAATTACTTCTATGTTTCACCGGTTATGTTACAATAATCTTATCAACGATATTATAAAATATAATAGATATGATTGTTTCGAAAACTGTAAATTCGTTGAAATAAAAGCCACGTGACGAGTTAGCCTCAGTCAGGACAAACGCTGAGTGCGTTCGGAAACCGCACAACGGTAATGAGCGCGCGCTGTCCCAGTTCCTGAATGTTTATAACTCGACAGCGTGTATCAATATATTAGTGGACAGAAATACAGGTATGAATTTTGAAACAGCCAAAAAATGACTACCTTTATTATTACCGTTATTATACATATAGTAAATCCAAGTCCATTTCGGAGTATGCACTGGCCACTGATTGTGTGTGCCAAATATCTTTATTCTTATAGACTTGACACGCACCTAAGACATTCATTGCTCTATACATACAAACTGATTTAAATAATAAAACTGCGTTATACAATGATTTATTTCTGTTATGTTTCAGTACGTTTTAATTATATTGTGTTATATTATTAAAATTAAAGTTCAGTTCCCGTCATAATATGTTTTGTACGTATAACTTGAAATATTTGAAAAATCTTCTAATCAGAAACCTTACGTATTAGCCTACTAATAAGCGGCGCATAGATTGTTGCATTTCCGAAATACCTGCGTTAGCCCTGTGTTGAGTCATTCAATTAGGCCCAGTCCACGCCGCAGCAGAAGATTAAATCGCCGTAAATACTCTTAACAGAGTCACATAGGCCAGTGAGGTGGCAGATTAATTAGATTATCAGAAGGGTAGCCGCTATTCGCTAACATCCTGTATCATATCCATATTTCCATGCCATGAGAAAACTCGTAGGTACAACACGCTGAAATTGATTAGCACTTGAGGAATGTGCTTCTAGCGATGAGAATGACGACGTCGAATATCAGGGAGAGGAAGAGTTAGAAAGTTAGAAGTTAGGAAGTTAGAAACAGCGCGGCACGAGCTCACTCCTGCAAGCAAAAGCGGTGACTCTTTCTTTGCCCACAATAATTCCTAGTTACGTAAGATCACGCCTGTAATCCCTGAAGGGGTAGGCAGAGGAGAGTAGTACACTTCCACGTTTCACCAGTTAATTATATCCCATGGAATTAGGTTATGAGCCTATTGCCATACGCTATGATTGTTTTTAATTATTAAGAATTAATAATTTTGTTCTGAGGCACTAAAACATTATTAGTATTATTATCATTAACATTTTTAGTGTCTCTGTTGGACGCAAGTCTCCTCTCAGGCTCATAAAGTTTTGGCTTCACCAAAACAAGCAAGAAAAAAGAAACTCTTCAGTTATCTAATAACGCGTCTGGAGAACTCTGGTTGGTAGAAATACATAGCTCTTCCTAAATGAAGCAAGAAACGACTATCCAGATGGAGAAGGCTTTATGTATTCACTTCCCGTTAAAAGAGGCCATAACATTCCCAGTGTATTTGCTAGAAGCAAGGCTAGATACTCTATATAATCAACATGGGAGAGAGAGAACTGCACTCCTTCTATACTGGGGCAAGGGTAGCTTTCAGAATGGACGCTGTTCCCTCTGAAGTTTTCTTATACCTGAAGCCAATTAGTTACTATGCTGTTTAGATGCAATATGTAATATGATGGAAGCAGTTACTTGTACAAGATTCTTTTGTATACTAAGTGAACCTATTTTAGCAGTCGTAACTTTAAGAAGAGATGTACTTTTTTGAAAAAGAAACGCTTAAATACTTCCATCCACCAACCTACGGACGTCACCTGCTGGACAAACGTCTTCTCTAAGCGATGCCACTTCTTTCGGTTCGGGCTTTCCGGATCCAGCAGCATCCCGTTTTCTTCTTCATGTCATTAGACCACCAAATAGGCCATCACTGATTATAGTTCCAATTGATGATAATGTCTTGGTCGTCTCCATCGATAGTGATCTGGTCTCAAAGTAGGTAGAGCCTGTTTAATGGAAGCCAGTGAGCTGATAAGCTACATACATATAAATATGCTTACTAGAATATTACGTAGATACCACTACTAGACACTTCTAGTTGTATTACAACTCTTTCAAAATCCAAAATTAAGTCTTTTATCTCATCATAAAGTAATGATATATGTTTATATACATACTTCATCGTCATCATCATTATCAGCCTATTCCAGTCTACATAAGCTTCCCCCAATGAGCGTCATTGGGCCTGCCCTCTCCTGTCTCTATATACTTAATGAACATAAAAATGGTTTAGACCCGACAATCTTATTCATTGGGTAAAAACCAATTAGTGCCCGACCGAACATTCGGTTTCGGTTTCAGCTCTAAATAGGGTATCGATCGATCACAATTTACAATACTTTTACCTAATGCCAACAGCATACACGATGTACATATAATACTTTTGATATCACCACCTTCAACCTGTTTGCGTTCACAGCTAACCATAAGCGTAAGCAAAGGCGGCTTAACCCTCAAAGGCCACTGGTCATGCGGAATGGGGATCACTGGTATATTTTCAGTTAATTATCAAAATGAGTGTCGACGTAAAAGTGCGAATAACTAGTCCCGCGTCACAGTGTTTGCTGAGCGCCGCTCATCCAATTGCGATGAGCCGAATCGCTGCAGTCATTGCACGCGCGACCTCTCCCGGAGGGTTACGCGAACCAAATGCATTTTTTACACAAAACACATTGACTGGATTTATTATTGTCACATAATTACACCGCCTGTAACATTACAAATGTAACATCACGCCTGTGATACCGAAGAGATAGTGGTAGAAAGGGGAGGCATTAAGAAACAACATTACAATTGTTACAGTATAGTTTACTGTACTGTCTCGTTGGTCGATTGGCTGCATCGCGACTGCTGATCGAGAGGTCATAGGTCTAATCCCCGGGTGTGGTACTGTGGAATTTTTCTAATCTCAAATTGCGTCTTTTAAGAAAATTATGCATGAAAAAAGCAAACAAGCGTAGAGATTTTCGGCACGCGGTTCTCTCTGCCTACCCAGTAAACAATTAGGGTGCAATGTAATATTTGGCGGCTTATAATGTTGTCCTATCTACTTATTCTTTGTATGTTGATAGCGTTTTATAGTAGCAGAGGTTTCAAGAGTGTAAGGTGGATCAGAGATTGTAAATAAAAAGAGCAGAGAAAAGAGATAAGAGAGCAGTTTATTCCATTTTATTCTCTTTCTAAAAATATTGATTATCCTAAAAATACAACACTTATTTTAAAACCTTTATTTATGCGTTCGTCTTATTTGTGTCCAATATGAAGGAAGTATTAATTTTGAAATATTCATTAATTACATAAAATAATTTAATCGATCTTATTTAGCTGTTTGCTTTGTTATATTACTTTATTGAAAAAAAATTTTATCCTCAAATGGGTCAACTTAAATCTGGCATGTTTTTGAAAAAAAAAATTATCAGTATAAATTTTAAATGTAGAATGGATATTATAATCATAATATCATTTCCGCAACAGAATCCAATTTTGATTCAGTCCAACCGTCTGCTGTAATATGTAATGTGAACTGAAAATTACTGAAATATACACACAGTAAAACAATACAGAAAATGAAACCTATGGCTCAGAATTTCTGTATCAGTTAAAAATATAAAAACCCTATTCTAGAAAACATCACGTATTTTGGTCGAAAAGCAAAGTTAGCTTTAGAAGTATAAAATCACACATAGATACATCGTCAATATTTTTATTGTTACACTGTCACTACGGGTCTCCTCTCAGAACGAAAAAACCCGTAGGTATTTAGCCAGCGTGCCAGATTATGACCTAAACATGATATACGAGTAAATGCTTGAATATCACTAAATGATTTGCGGATAATGTTGATGATATCAACATTATCCGCCCGTTATTGTCCACTGCTGGACATATACTCCTCCAATAGCATTCTACTGAGCTCGATCTTCAGGTCTTTTCATCCAACCACTGACAGTGAATTCCCTATAATATAAATAATCCCTATAATATATAAATATAAATGTTTCTAATCGTCATTATGTCTTGAATAGTGTCTGACATAAAACAAGAATATAAATGATTATATTTTCTGATACAAATTATTAACATCAAATTGTAGTCATTACTTTGACAAAAATTCATACTTCAGCTGACGTTAAAACCTGAAGGTGTTGCGCGGGCCGTCGTTACGCATGATGTAATAGGGAAGTGGCGCCACCTAGCGTGTCTTGGCGCCAAACGCTAAAACTATTCTTTGTGGAAAACATTTCCTGCAAAATCGACGCTCGCACTCCGCCAAACTTTATTGTTAGGCAGAACTTTCTGACTCTTCGCTTGAAGCGCTTGTATAATTGTAACTCATCCAATAATCGCTAAGTCAACACATCTTATTTTTATCCAAAAACATCAATATAAAATTTGTCAACTTCATTAATTTATCAGCTTATTCTGCTAACGCGCCAAAATGCATCATATATAGCCATCATCTATGTAGTACGCTGTGAATCGTACTGTACGGTATTGATTAAAACTACTGCCAACGGTATAAATACCTATTTACCAGTCGCATCGAGCCGATGTTAAGTGAGTCCACGAATTTTTAATACAGACGAATTCAGTGTCCACATTTAACATCAGAATCACGCGGACTCAACAAATATTCGCTTTTGTTTTCCATTAGAGACCGTACGAAATTAATATAAACGTAGGTATTAAACAAAACAAAGCGACCTTTAAATCTTATGAGGAAAATATCGTTCATTTCATAATGTTACAAATCTGCGAAAAGCGAAAGGAAATGCGACATCTATGAACGGCTGCAGAAACTTCAGCGAGCACAAATGCGTTTACGATTTTTATTATCGGCACCAGTAATGGTACTACAAATTTAGTTCTTGCCCTACAAAAACCGTTTCTCCTTTCATAATAATAAGAATACGTCGAGCGAGTCGGTCGGTTGGCGCGCTCGCTCGTTTGATAAGTACGTACGTGGCGCTCGGCGGCGGTGTGCGTGGGCCGGCGGCGTGTGCGTGGGCCGCCGCCCCCGCGCGCCCCCCGCCCGCCGCAGCCGTCGACCGAACGTAGCTTTCTGTTCACTTATATAACGACATACATATATACGTGCGGTAAATAATATACACTGTGAATAGCAGCTATGTGCTGCCACCTAGCGGCCTGTTCTGCTCGCAGCGCCACAGACTATGCCAGGTCCTCCGTGTTTTCGAATTTCACATCTTATGTAGCGCTCAAGGATATATTTTATTATGTTTATCATCATGTATTTGACATTTGTCAAATTAAGGAACGCTTAGAGACTTTTATATAAAGAGTTTGTTTAAGATAGAAAAATCCTATGTAAACCAATTAAAACCACACCTATCCGTGCACACAGTTGGGGTTATTGTATAATAATACAAAGACTTTTAATATATGGTTTTAACAATTGTTATTTGTAACATAATTCTATTGGACATAGGTTTCCCCGTAATTTCATATAATGAAGGTGTACATATATTTATTTTCAGTTATACATCATATACAAAGACAGTAATGAGTACTTGTTTGATTAATAGACTTTTGCTCATTAAAGGTTATAGTACTAACATAATTTAAAAACCTTAGGAAATCTAACTCAAAAACACCAACTTCTCAATTTTATTATTCTATACAACCAATATAATTCGGAGGGACCCAAATAATACCTATGTGCTCATCATTACCCAGGCCTGAATAACATAAATATAAGTAGATAAATGTAAGTAGGTAATTACAAGTAGGTAAATATAGCCAGTGATTTAGCTACTCTGTGGCAGCGAGAGGCGAGCCAGCGAACGAGCGGTATTCTTTGGATTCAGAGTCGACTTGGCTCGCTCGAGTCGACTCGAGCTTTCGACTGCGGAGTCGCGGCGGAGTTTCACAAGCGACCATCCGTGACGAGCTGCCCGCGCCGCCGCTGCCATACATCTTGCCTTTCGTTTTGAACCCGACGAAAAGTGGCCGCCATTTTGAAATTATTTTGCACAATACAGGTGCCCGGTTTATTACGAACTATTTTTGTGCTGACTTATACAATGTATTCAATCTATATGTGTGTTTTGATAGCTGATAGATATGTTATAGCTTGATTAAGGATAAGGGTACTAATCAGTAACGGACTTTTCAATCTACCCACGTTGTTTATGAACAAATAGTTCTTTTTACTTTGACAATATGTAAAGTTGTAGTATAAGCAGTGGGTATTTGTAGAAATTGAAATAGATGGTTACATTTACAGAACTAATGCTTTTATTTTATTTGACACTCTAATTTCAGCCTACCCGCAACTGACTTGAGTTTTAAAGTTTCAGTCATTACATGAATAATTACCAACTAAAACAAATCTAATGACAGAGGTTTTTTTTATATAAA
Source organism: Parelbella ahira ahira (assembly GCA_018244795.1). Lineage (NCBI taxonomy): Eukaryota > Metazoa > Arthropoda > Insecta > Lepidoptera > Hesperiidae > Parelbella > Parelbella ahira. Next base: position 8,040 of record DWME01001977.1, read on the forward strand.
TGCAGTTCAATAATGTTTCTTTATTACATACTGTTGTAGTATTTTATTATACGTACTATGTACATAATATGTATGTACAAATGAATTAATTTAAAGATAACACCGATATGCCATAAATTATTACAATATGTTACTAGTTACGGTAGCCTAAATGTACTATAAAGATATTATTGTTACTGTATTATCACGCGAGGACCCTTCTAGGGTAGGCAGAGAGCGGCAAGCGCTGATTATTTCTATCTTTACAGACTGGCATGCTTTTGCTCATTATGATTTGATTTGATTCATAGTATATTATTAGATGTTCCGAAATGTTTTTGTAAACATATATGTAGTCGTCTCACGTTGGTTGTATACTGTGATCTCTTGTGGTGAAAGCGTCAGAGCAGAAGGAGAGCAGTAAACGGGACCGGAAAGCCAAGCTTGTTCAAAGCGGTCCGGCCGGTGTTGGTCACGTTATATCTTACTGACCGTTCTCAAGATGATATATTTATAGTTCATGGTATGGACGATGACAGCTACTTAGCCTTATTCCTAGCTGCCATCCAAAGTAAGAGCTGAGTGGTCTTCTGCAGGGGAGATGAAGGCATTTCAGTCAGCTACAGTCTATTGTAAGAGAAAGAAGATAGTCTAAGGTATCCGGTGATCTATTCCGAGACAGATGGAGATGTGCTCCTGCATATCAAATTTTCCCAGGAGATGTCAATTAGGTTTCTGTTATACCTAGAGTTCTTCATTCCCTAATTATTTTTTAAATTTTCGTTCATCTTGTACTGTCAAATATAAAATCAGGTCGACAAATATAAATATATTTGTCGCTTGGTGCTTTCTGTTCACCCCGCAAAGGACCCAGCGTGATGTCATAATAGTAATGTAAAATACGTCACATTGCTTATCGAGTTACTGATGATATGGAAACATTATTCGATTGTTGTAAAGAGCAGTCAAAAATTACGCACAGACGCCAATGTCCAGTTTCTTATTCGTTGTATACAATATTTGCCATACAATTGTGACTCCTACTGTTTAGATATAAAGTCGAAAATATCGTACAGATGACACATTGCTGATTTGCAGCTGGTAAGAAAGCGCTGTCATATGTTCTGGCAACCCCGCGGCTGTTGTTGGTCACATGTTACAGCACATGTCGATTACACATTCAAATCTGCAGTCTAATGCAATAACCATAAAGTTGCTATTCCCTTAAAATAATCAACTGAACAACATGCAGTTAAGTTCATACAATAATAGACACTGGACACAAGCAATAAAGGTGATATTCCCGTCTATATAATAACGTGTTTTTCCTGACTGTGGGAGCTCGCACGTCGCATGTCAATGACTCAACGTTGGGCCGCGCACGGATAATGGAAAAACTCCGGTTGGTGTTGGCAATACATCGGCTGGTGGAACTGTTGAAGGTGACTCCGCGGTCTGACTTCCGTCTCGTTTATTTTTAATTACATGGTAACCCCAGCAATGTGTAGGAAATAAATTTCTGTTTCTAATGTTCTTATATTATCACGACAGGTTTACTTTAGGGTAGGCAGAGGGTACCGAGCGCTTTAATTTTTGTTTATTAATAAACTAATCTCTCAGCAAGTGTACGTCAATAGTCATTGATTGGTCAATTTATTACAGCAGTTATTTGTCCAAAATAGTCAAAACTGATTATTTAGTTATATTTAAATTTAAAGACTTATTTCATCCAGGCCATCCAGGAGGAAGGTGATGAATGTAGAAGGAAGACGTCAGGTCGACGCTCTTTTCCTACTCTACCAGGGAGCTGCCGTGTTTATATAACAATATATTATTTCTCAAAATACCGACTAGACCAAAGTATACGCTCATTGGAAATCTAATGAGGTCGTATACTGATGGAGTTCAACTGTTCTTTGTCTGTCTCCCTCTCCCCTTATTACTACTAGAGCTTAGCACGAGAACTTAGTATTGAAGTAAGCGGAAAGAAATTGTTTACAAGAAATCGAAAAGAGATAAAATATTTAAAATATTCTGTTCCAGCATATTGTGTTGTTACGAGGTTTAATGAACCCAATTATCTCATCATCACTGCTGGACGTAGGCCTCCTATAATAAAGGGGGCTTTTCCCATAATCGCCACGCTGGACGTATAATATTTAAAATTATGAAATATTAGAAAAATGTTAAAGCTTGATTTATTTAATATAATGTATATATTTTGACTTAATATACAGTACGTATTTATGAAAATACCCACACACATACACATCTTTACGCCAGGTCCTTTACAGAGTTGGCAGAGAGCACGGATTGCTAAATATCCATATCCTTGCAGAACTGCCATATTTTTCCACATATGTACATCACTTTCGTACATGAACGCTGGCTTAGGACGATTCTAACTATCCATCAGTGAAAACTAAAAAATGTATGGATATAATTATTATCATGTTAATATAACTGCTTTGTGTACTGTTTCATCTTGGGAGTAATGTAAATAAAACAAAATCACATCTATCGGCGCGTCTGTACAGAATATTTGATGTCCTTGCTCGCAGCGTAACAGCGTAGCGGTAAGCGTCCACGTCACGCGTAAATGCCAGCGTGGGTTCGATTCCGCTGTCACTCTCGCTTTGTTTCCTTGTACTATTGTGAACATTAATGCAATAATATTCAAAACCAACAAACAATTTAAAAAAGATTTTAATTATTACAAAATTACACACTCTTTGGTTTATTTATTATGATATTATTATCACGCCAGGTCTCTTATAGGGTAGGCAAAGAGCATCGTGTGAGAAGTTTCTCTTTCCTTGCAAACCTGACGTGCCTTAGGCCAACTGTTTCATAATTATCATTGCAGAGAAATATGTTTTTGTTATGAAATATGGTTTTGTCCAGTAGTGGAATTGAGACATATCTCAGTGTCTATCAACAAATAATTAACACGGAAACTCGATTCAAACTTGCTTCTACTCAAAATCAGCAGAGAGCTGCTCTTTCAGCTAAATAGTACACAATCTACGTCATGCTGGAGCAGGCCGCGCGAGCTGGATCATAAATTGTCATTCATTGCGCAGCCAGTTCTTGAATACCGCTCGCGTATCCTTGCGCACCGCGCAGTGTACTTCCAGTATCGTTTTATAGTAATACTCTCGCACGCCATTTCACAATTTTAATTACGTTGATTAAAAATACCATGGATATAGCCGGAACGAATATTATAGCTCTACATTTCAGACTACAACCCTTTGTATTCGTATTTTGAACATTTCATCCGTTTTGAACAGCATATAGGATTTATCGAACTGAATTTACCGCATTTCGACAATTTGTTAAAAGTTGTAATACGACTAAAGTATCTATAACAGTGTTTGATTTCGATTGCCTAGAAATATTACTGGAATAAAGTACCAAGCCGTTTTATCGTCCAAATTACCTACAAACTGACTGTACATGACTCTACGTTTCTTCCGATAAAGTCAACGGGTTAAACGTACTTCATATATAATATTTTTCAAGTACAACGAAGGTCATTTACCGTCACATTGACCATCATCACCACACTCCACCATCGTTATGCCAAGACTGACGCGTGGATACTAAGTTGACTAACCATAGACTTGTTTCGCTATTGGCATAACAGAATGCCCGTAGCGTGAATCAATTACGATGCGCGCAATTCTAAGCCCTATGCCCAGGACTGACAGCTTTATTCACGTCGTTATCAATCGCGCAGTGATAAGGGCGCAAACGCTTCGAAGAACAATCGAAAACGTACCTACTGCGCTCACAATATCGCCATCAGTCTAGCCGCGCTGCTATCAATGGAAACAAACAGCTCGGTACGTTTCTAGAAGATTCCACCTCATTCGCATAAATAGATTAATAACAATTAACAGCGAATTGGCACAAGAATTCGACTCGACAGAGTTCAAGTCGGAGTCGCGAGGCGAAAAAGAGGCGTTATTTCAAAATACCTATTTCGGAATTTCAGGAGCGAAATCAACTTCATAACAATTAACGATACGACCCCCGCCTCTAAATTCCTCGCCCCGAGCGTGCCCGCTATACGTGGCGATACGACGCCTTCGCATAGATAGAATAGAGAGCGGTTTCGGAACGCACCGTACACGAGGCACACAGCGAGCGCGTCGCGGTGTGCGCCGTGCACGTGAACACGCACACTACGCCGGCGCCGGTGAGCGCTGTTCACCGCACTCTGTGAGCGCAAACAACCATCTATAAGGCCACGCTATAGCTGACAGAGGGTCGCACCGCGCCTCAAGCCGATCGCGCTTTAATCAATTCTGCGCTTAAAACTATGTTGATATAAACACACATAGCTGGGATCTGCAAGTTGCGTTGATTTTTTAAAGTGGTACATATAATAGTGTTTTAAATGTTATATAGGCATGGAAATCTTTAGTGCATAGTTTAGTAATAGTGTTCATTATATTAAATGGAGAATCGTGAATATATATTGTATTCAACATAACATAAAATCACCCCTGTATTACTCCAAAATGTTAGGCAGCGGAGTGCAGTACACTACCACGATTCACCAGTTATGTTATACGTCCCATTATACAATATGGGTTGTGGGTTGAGCCTATTAGCATATACTGAGCAAAAAGTTTTATTTTATTCAATTGCTTAAAATTAAAACTTCATATAATATATTTATTGATAGAAGCGATGGTTACAAATACCACTACCAAAAATAAAAATTACTACTTGTATAAATTACATACATGTTATAAAACGAGTGTAAGGCTGAATCTTTTGAGTAAAATGTATTCTGGCCAGGAATCTAGCAACTGCGAATATGAATGCTACAATTCCTTGTTTGTGTGGTTTTTGGGTAAAGGTAAATATTTATTGTCATAGATATTCTTGTTATTGCTAAAGTCTATGCTTAATTACTTTAAGGTAATACAGTAAGTTAACTTCATATGGTTCGACCGTAAAGTTGAAAATCATTATTAACTTTTATTATTATAGCGTCAAGCTAGCGTGGGGTACGAGTATCCTTGTTGTAAAGTCAGACAGATAAATAGTCAGCTAGGTGAAGTGACGATATACGCAAAGTGGCAGCTAGTGATTGGATGCGAAGAGCTAAAGATCGAGCTCAGTGGCGTGCCATTGGACAGGCCTATGTCCAGCAGAGGGCGGGAGTAGGCAAATGATGACGATAATGATGAAAGTCAGATAGCGCCTTGTCCCAAATATATCTTTCCTTACAGACCAGATGTGCTTTTTCTACAGTCATCACTCTCTTCATAGTTGCAAGCAGGTTTCGAAGTCTTCTTATTACCTCGGCATCTAGTATCGGACCTATTTTATCAAATTAATTAGTTTGTAATGACGATAAACTAACATTTTTCATTTTTGGATTCTAAAGATATCTATCTATTTCATCGATAGATGCAATACGAATTCAACGGTAATATAGGAGTACCGCAAGATTAGTATTACAATTAAAGTTAATGACAAATCTGTTGAAGTAGTGTTTTATGAGGTCTTATACAAATAAAAATATTATCAGTAATAAAATCAGTAATAAAGTTCGATCGAAAATTATTTGTTACAGTTTAAAGTTGGCGAAAATAATTTCTAATATATAATTGAAAATCGGCATCATGCAAAGATGGCCATAATTGCTTTAAAATAGTATTAATTATATCGTCCTTATAGATAATATTGGGGCTTGAAAACATCAATCGCCGAATATAATAGAAAAAATATAAAAATTATTCACGAAGTCGTAAATCCTTGTATTTAAGTTATTATATTAACAGTTTACTAATAGAATAAGAAAATTTTCATCTTAAGTTTCTCTTCCAAGATGCCGCTCCGGACGAACACTATATAGCTTCAAGGAAAGCTTACCCTACACTTTATATTTTACCAGTGTAACCGAATTCGTAACCTCATCTATTACTCTAAAAAATCTAAAATAAACTTCCCATACAAACTAAATAGCGAATGGGTGAATCGGCTTGAGGCGCGGTGCGGCCCGTATATTTCCGACATAATACCGCTGCGTCGAGCGATTACTACTATATATTCTATATACATTTAATAGCTATACAGGCGCGCATAGAACTGGCCGTACTTATGTGAGCGCTGCAAATTGAACCTTATAGCGGATCGAGCGCTATAAGGGAAACCGGCGTCTAACTGTACAACGATTCTCAGCGCTGTAGCGCGGAGCTATCTCGAAACTCGGCTTATTATTATCGTAGATTGGCGTCGGCGCAACTACACGGCGTTAGAAGGACGTTCCGTTTTAAATATCAGGTTTTATTATTATGAAGATCGGCGCAGCGGAGTGCGGACGAGGCGGCGGACGGTTGCGTGCGATAACATTTGACATTCGTAATTAGTCGAGCGCGGACGGTGTCGCGGCGCGGGCTCGCGGACATTCCGTCGGAGTCCGTGGGGCCGGACAAAGAGGTCGCGTTGCGTCAGCGGGTGCGCGGCGACGCCAGCGCCGCCTGCCGCCGCGGCGCGCCCGCCGCATCCACCCGCATCTCGCTCACCGCGCGACGCTACCTACGTCGCCGGCTAGCCTTGAACAGCCTTTTCGTTTATTTCCAGCCTCTACACACTATTCACACAATCATTACTCTCGTTCTAGACTCAGCGCTCTCATTTCTGCGCTCACTTTTGCTGGATCGCTGACATTGAATGACTAACAATTAATGCTAGGTCTTCTGAGCCAAAGCGGGTTTCAAATCGATTAATACTATTTTTTTGATACGTAATCAGATTTACGAATGCTACTTTTACTTTGTGGGAAAACACTACATTGCGTTGGTAGAGTTACGTAGGTAGAGTTCTTATTTATACCGAGACTTATTATTGTATTTGCCTTGTGTAATGTACTTTTGGGTGTTGGTAGCCAGGCATTATTACTAAAAAGGAGAACATATCTTGACCTCATTTAATATTATGTGTATGTAATATGAAAATGAAGAATAAACCTTTTTGTACTGGCAAAATTGGAATTATTTTCTTTAACGTTATCATATCTAGAGTTCTGTTTACTAAATCCGAAATGCTCGAATGCCAGCCTAATGAGTCCAAAATTCGGGCGAGCGTGAAAGCCGCCGAGGGAAACTCGACCGTACTGCGAAGACTATAAGGTCGATGTGATCTGACCCGAGGTCGTCTACATCAGCCGGAGTCACAGAGCAGAGATAAAAATGCTAGAGGAAAACATCGCAGCTCCGAGTTGGAAGTACCAGAGAGTTAGGGTTACCATGAGACATCATTGTCTTAAGACTTTTATATTATTTTAAGACAATAATGTCCTATAATTAAAATATAAAAAAAAATCTGATATAGGGTAAACAGGTTATATTTATGGAAACATTAATAATACTAAGCTGTTGTTAATATTTATTACAGCTATATATTAGGACATAACATACAATGTAATGATATATTATATCGAGTAGAGTAATTCTGGCCAAATTTTAAAAACATTATTGCCTTGTTGGTAGAATGGTTACTTCTTAGTGGTTCTTCTTCTTATTGTGAACCGGTCCTGGGTTCGAATCCTAAGTAGGGAAATATTAAATATTTGTAACTTAGAATTTCTAGTAGTGACTCGTAGTCACTCCTCTGTCAACCTCTGCGAGGATTACAGGCATGTTGTTACGATTTGTCTGACTAACACCTATATCTGTTTAATTTACGAGCCAATAGCAGAAGTGCTACATAGAATGAACAATTTTTATACTACTCCCCTCAAAATGAGGGGAGTCCCCTGTCTCAACCTTTAACCTCAACAGGTTATCAAATATTCGTTAGTTCAACAAATGCTTCCTTATTTCTGTCTTTTTTTAATTTGGCCGTTATCAGCGGACAGTAGGAGGTTTAACAGACAAACTTTATAAGCCAAATGACCATCTGCAGACCAGTAGTACCTGTAAGTTATCAATAAGAACAGTACAAAAAATTGTAAATGGTAAAGAACTGCAATAGAGAATGTCAAAGAAAAGGTATGATATGGAATAATATGTATGTGTATCTACTTATATTTGGTATGGTTTTTAATGCAGTTTTTGAAAGAAGACCAATACAAACCGACCATACAGAAAAGCGCTCGATTATGTGATTCGTAGGAATTTCAAATATATACTAAAAAGCAAATGCTGCAATTTGCACAGCAGGTATTGTAAAGAAAGTGGACCAAGAAAGTAAAAACAAAACTGAATCCACTAGGATGGGCGGGAACTGATGAAGAAGGAGATCGGATAGGTTCGAAACTATGTAGTGAGGCTATGTAGAAAAGACATACTTAAGGGAGTACCTCATTTAATCGTTTACTTATACCTACATATATTCACAAAACGTTTAGTAATAAAATGAGAGTGTGAGAACCTAAATTTGACCACACCTCCAAAACCAATTACCAAAGAGATGCCAATAAATGTCCAAATATCAAATCAATTTTAAACTTATGGGCGCTTGCTGCTTTTGTAGCCAGGACTTCCAAGATGCAGCAAAACATAGCAGCAATTGGCCTACCATCATCGTTACAACACACGCAATTAACGAGGCCGGTTGTATTAATACAAAATTTGTATTTTAAAAGAATACAATGTACAATTACATACAGAATTCTTTTTACATATTTTTAAGCATTTTAATCGAAGGAGAAAATAACATCATCACTGTCATCACCTCCATCAATCCTTTTATCGTTCAACTGCTGGACACATATTTTGGAAATAAACAAAGAGAAACATTTTGGCAGTGGCTTTTTACGTGGGATGATAGAGTTGTAGAGTGTATTTTGTTCAGTTTATAATGAACGCAATGATAATGAATCAATAAACAGTGTAGGCTCTACGGACTCTACGCAGTGGGGGCTGCAGTAGATTACCGCAGTGGCTCTATCAATTTTGGTATCAGTATTTACCTACTATAAAAAATGTTATTATTATAACATTACGCCAGGTCCCTTACGAGATAGACAGATAGCATAGAGTGCCAAGTATCTCTGTCCTTACAGACTTGGTCTACTTCTCGTATATTCTTACGTTTATATTATGGTTACACGTGCAAAAATTATAAGTAATAATAATCCCTAATATTGACAAATACTGTCCTTTTCATAAATATTAAGTTGTAAATTTGTTTTATACATTTAAAAAATCATGAAACAAAAACAACGAATGTAAAAATGTAACAATGGTACAAGTTATAAACATTGAACATTCAACGTATCAAATAATATTTAACCACAAATAAACTCGAAAACAAATCCAAAAGAAAAACTTCAAATCTCGAGTATAGACAGCTTAGAAATGCATCGATATATCAAGCCTCATTTTCACTTTGACGTCTTGCATATATTAGGACATTATAGTGATAATCAAGTGTTAATTAAACACTTAGGAAGTTCTATTAACCCATATTTATTTTGCGTTCTAACCATGTTTAACGTGTTGATGTATGAAACTAATATCTGTTAGTTTTTTATTGATTTCTCTGTTGACTGTCTCGATTACTGCTATTACTTTGCAAATCACTATGAAATAAATTTTGTATTAAGAATTACAATACAACATTTTATCTTTATGTTCACGTGCTTAGAATAAAAATCCTGTGTCCGATTGTAGGCTTATCACTAAGGACTTGATAGCAATAAGCTAAAAAATAAATAGATAGGTGAAATATTAAACCAGAAAAGGCTTTCTCTGCTAATGGACACTGGTTAAAATTTTACAATAAGAGTTTTTCGCGTCACAGACATTAAAATATATATGTCTTGTAGGTCCAAGAAATATTTATTTAATATCCACTATTTTCGAAATAGACATTCTTTGTCAAAATTCTGATCGAGGCAAAAGAGGTTACCTTTCGTTTAATAATATAAGAAGCTATTATTCAAATGTTGATGTGTGTAGGTGTGGAGGGAGATCAAAATACTTAAGCTGCTCCGATCTGTAATGTACTGGCTGAAGGGGAAGTCAGAAGTCTTCTTATTAGCGTACATGTACGAAAAGAGTGATAAGTGTAAGAGAGGCCCGTCAAATCTGTAAGAATAATCCCAATAAAAGCAACAAAGCGGTCTGATTATAACAGGAAAAATAAGGGAGTTTGATAGTTAGCCGTAGCGTGAAACACACGACCCATAGCAGGACAGTGATGATCTGTGCTCTGGAAAGTACAGATTATTTTTTCGGACCGGAACATTCGTGATAAAATTATCGAACTGCCTCAATAACAGTCTAATAGTGCTTCCTGTTAATTCTATGTCCTAGTCTGAAGATATGCATTCACTTTGTTTAAGAATATACATACCTAAGTACGTGTTACTGACCTGAACTAGATATCTTTGCAAAATCACATAAAAATGTCTATCTGTCTTTATGAAGTGTTGATATATTCACGTCAGTTTTCTTCAATATGGATCATAATTAATACAGATATCGAGGGAGATCAAGGCTCTCTTTCTTTGACTACATAGGTCGGAACGCACTGATGGCGGACTCAGAAGCCTATGAAACCGCAGCGCCTGTACGAATTTTAAGTCTATAAGGATAAATATTGAATATATTTGGCGCTCGGTACTCTCTAACAATCCCAGAAAGGGACCTGATGTGGCGATATAATAATACGCTTCTTCAAACAAAAGCTACGTTTTTTCAAAAATGCTATCATGACACAAATGAAAAAAGTTATTTTAAAAAACTTTTAACGGAACAGTTTTTATATGTATAACAAAAGTAAGAAAACTTTTGTAAAATTATTTTTACAATATTATATATTAACGTAAATAAAATGAATAGGATTATCAAGTTCCGATCCATCGACGCATCGGTATAAATAGAATGAAACGGTTGCAAAAATGAGGAAAAATTAAGACAAAAAGTCATTATTGCTCCTCGTATACATTATTTCCTCAATAGCTTCGTACCAGCCATTATTTATGTTCTTTTCTTCTCCCTTACCAAATTTGAATTGGCAAAATGTCTAGAAAATTCCACGGCAAGCAGTTCTTTCGAATGTATCAATACTAGAACTTGTTCTATTATTCCAGCAGTTATTAATTAAACAAGTTTGTTATCAATTATTCAAGCATCTACAAATAATTCAAGCTCCGATTCTTTGAGCTTCAATTCATTATTTAAGTTGCTGTTAGTTATACGAGTTTATATTAATTATTTAATTGATCAGCTTATCCTTCTAATAGCTATTGTTCCTAATGTATCAATATGATTACTTCTTCTATCAATTATTCAAGTTTCTATTAATTGTTCACTATACATAACTCTATAAACAGATCTTTTAAATGTACCAATTCTGCAGCGTCTTCCAATTGTTCAAATTTTTATTAGTTATTCAGTTACTGCTATTCAATATATATTCTGCCATATATTTTTTAAAAATGTAAGTTTTTTTCAATTTAAAATTTTGGACAGCCTGCCTCGTAACCTCGAACTAAAAGGAATTTTAGGCGTTTTCGCGGATAGCTTAATATTCAATGTGATACTCCTGATAGTGTTTATAAAAATTGTTATAAATTGTCCATCTCATACGTGTTTGTATATCATCATTGTTCTCATTATCTGGATTATATTGATTTGTTTCCGATGTCTGGTGTTAGATTTACCATCAATTTCTTGATTCTGTCAAATCCGATGTTTATCTTTAAGCTGTCTCAGGTAGTTGTATGTGGATTCTTTGAAGGTATCCTGCCATTACCATGAAAAAGTTTACGGAAAATATACCACGTCCTATGCTACTTATATTTACAAGTTTGTATTTAGGTAACTTACAGTCATCTGATATTGTGTGGGATACGAAATGGATCCTATATATCGATATATTACTATATAAATTGACTTAATGCACCGATATATGGATGCAGATGAATAGAAAATAAAATAGACATAATGCTATTATAAACATTTGATTTTAAAGGATCATGCTTGAAACGGGGAACATTATATTCAAGCAAGACTAAGTAAATTGTAGTGACGCGTCAAAGGTGTGTCATTCAAAAGTTCCTCAAAGTTCCCTTGCTGGCCGATTTTTGTTAACCTTGAGCCTGTAACCTACTTCGATACACATGGTGAGGTCTTTTTTTCACTTCGAACGTGATGTCGCTATATCTAATATATGAAGTTAAAAAACTTCAAAAGTTTGTGCTCTAAAAGGCGGCAGTTTCCACTGCCAAGTCTCTGGCTCCACACGTCCGGAAAACTCAGTAATTTCTCTAGCTTTACGCATCCAGGAATGTATTGTTCCAGTCATTTTTAGCCTTGAAATGTGAAAAAACTATTGTTAAATATTTCATGATTTTTAATATAGCCTTAAATTTTATAGTTTTTTTAATATTAGCCGTAGTGTTCTAGTAGAATATTTTATATCCAATTAACATTGCACTTGTATTCCCCGGAAGGAGTAGATAGAGGAGTATAATACTTGTCACCAATTACGTCATACAACCCATGTAGGCGTGGAGGCTGTCACATGAGACAGCCAAATATATATACCCGAATAAAGATAAGTAAATATAAATGATTATCAGTCAAATTGAAAAAAACTTCAATACTGACATATGGTTATTTATCTTACTTCTAATTAAATTGTTATTACGTCCCCTTTAACGACAAAAGAACGAATAATTTTTGTCAAAGATATATTATGTTGTACAATAAAAAAATAGGAGCAACTGCTAACCAAACTAAAAGCAATTAATATTTTTATAAGTGGTCAGGCATCCAAGAACTGACCGCGTTCGACGTTGTTCCACAATCCAGGTAGCTTGCAAACTACAATCATGTCAGGGTTGCAGGCGCTTAATAAAAAAAAAGACTTGATGGTAGCCGTAATGGGTCTAGAATGTACTGGGAATTAGTAAATAGACCTGGTGATAACGCTGATCTTCAAAAAACTTTTCAAGTATCTTTTAGTCAATCGGTCAGCAATGCCGCTAGGCTTTTTCTGCCAATATCACCTAGTTATAGATTAACAATAAAGATTAAGCAATTAAACAATAATCTTTCTCTTTGTGCCACAACCATCGATCCTCAGATCGTATTTACTCGGCACCACCTGCCTTTTCAAGGTCACCATAACCTGGAAAAAGGTTTGTGTCCAGCAGTGGGATAATAATGATGGTTATTCATAAACTTGGTCAAACCGTAATTAGCGGTCATACAAAGATCTTTCCGCGCGCTGTAGTCCTCAACTGGGTGGATGGTGGGTGAAGGTGCGTGACCCTAGATGGAAATTAAGCGTCAAGCCAGGTTATAGGTATTGTACGCTACATTACCATTAAACAATTAGAGGCCGGACCACAACATGATTATTAGCTGAAAATAAATAAATAGCACAATTACACCATGGTGCCTCGTGCATTTTAACCTGTGATGGGGAGATTTATGTACAAAGAAAGGAAGAAAGATGGATACACAGAAACAAAGAAAATAAGGAAGAAAAGAATGAAAGTGAGTTAGAAAACAGTGTCAAAATGAAGTAGAAAGAAAGAAAGATGTAAAAAGGACGACAGGAAAGTAGAGAATCAGAAAGAAAGAGGCACAGATATTTTTATGCCCACACAATTTTCCATTTCCTACAAGTTTTATTAAGTTCTTAATATCTCAAATGATGTCGAAGTCAGCAAGGAACCGTCTGTAGTCACGCGATGATAATATATAATGTCATCACAGCAGTACGTACTGTATACACACAACATAAGACACGTTTCATTTTTGGTCGCGCCCAGCATCACACGTTAAAATCGTATACAAGCCACCTTATTAAATATTTTAAATTTTGACATTTTTCGAATTTTTATGTATCAGAGTAAACATGTCGATTTCTTTGCAATATAAATAAAATATTTATATTCGGAGTCTGAATCTGTGTCCGGTGTAAGGCCATAGACCCACCACCGATGTCATGTGACTTAAACGTAACTGGTGAAATGTGCCCCCTCTGCCTACCCCTTCGGTGTTACGGGTGTAAAATTACGTTTTTATTTGCAGTATAAAATCTGTAACATCATATTATCAACTATTTTAGCGATTTTTTGTGCGATAGTCTTGAATTTAAAAATGAAAGGATTAAAATAATTAATCTCAAAGAGTTACGGTATATGTATCTATCTTGACCAAATAGGTCAGATACTGACTGATAAAGTTGTCAGAAGTTTTCAAAATCGCTGAGCACGTATGGCAAGATCGATGAATGTAGGCGCAAGGAATCTGGCATGATATATAATAATAATAGTTTATACATTTAATGAGGCGATCCGACAGAGAACCATAGTTATCGACATAGCCCAAAGGATTAGCAAGCTGAAGTGGCAGTGGGCTCGTCACATCTGTCGCAGAACCGATAGCCGCTGAAGCAGAATTGTCCTGGAGTGGCGACCGCGACTTGTCAATCGTAGCGTAGGACGCTTTCCAGCTTGGTGGAGTGACGATATACACAAC
>DWME01001978.1:0-22485 GCA_018244795.1 Parelbella ahira ahira
GACTTGGCAAACGTAGCGTAGGACGCCCTCCAGCTAGGTGGAGTGACGATATACGCAAAGTGGCTGGCAGTGGTTGGGTGCGAAGAGCTGAAGATCGAACTCAGTGGCGTGCCATTGGTGAGGCCTATGTCCAGCAGTGGATGAGAGTAGGCTGATGATGATGATGATTATACTACGACAACATGTATAATAGAATACCTAACTATTTTTTTTATTTAACAAGTAGAATAGAGTTGTTGTTGCTTCTTTATATCTATACATAACATGAAAAACATCGTAGTGCACGAATGATTCGTTACGTGCGAGGTTGACCATATACTCAGGTTCCATAAAATCTATCGCCACCTTTCAATAGGTACCTAAATGCAAACATGCAAACAATACAGTTATAGGACAAATAATGTTTATAAAAATGTCTCACCCGTGTGTCCATTATTAGAGACGTGTACATTGTCGATGGGGTCATCAAAGCCCACGAACACGATGTCAGGTAACGCCACCTGCTTCACGCGCAGCACGTTGATGTTGATGGGGCTCTGGTGCTTCCCCGTGCATTCGCGGTACCGCTCGCCCCAGTGCGTCGGACCTGCACACGAGCAACCAGCGTTAGCAAACAAGTCAGCAACGTGGAATTAGTGGAAGGCGACAGTGCTTTCATCTAGGCCGTAGTGTTACCAACTAGACAAGATATAATATTCTTGTTCACATGGTTCTAGAGTTAACAATCATCAGCTTGATTCCATCCACTTCTGAACACACAAATTTCCAACATCACACCACTGAATCCGACCTTCAGGTCTTCGTTTACAACCACTGACAGTTATTGTAAAGAGCTTTACGTACATATGTATGTCCCTATATAATAAAATTAACAATAATTAATCTATTATACACATAACTATAATTTTATTATCACGTTGTCATCGTTAGGAAATGTTGATTTTTAGCAACAACCTGATTATCAATTAAAACGTATGCATTTAAATATATGTTACAGTCTATCTACACCATTATACGGTGTTGAATACCGCATTCAGCTATATTGTTCTCTTGTGCATATTCAATTGAAGTGTGGAAAACCACAAAGATATTAAACGTCAAAGTTCATCGGCAATGTTAGTAAAACAGTTTTGGTTTTCGATGTGGTTGCAAAGTTTAAAACCAATCCCAAACAGGATATTTCTATTTTACCAATCTCTTAGACTTCACAAAAACTGGACATTTAGCTTTTCCTGATAATTTTGTATTTAACGTCTAATCTATAGGCACTTTTAATAATTACCTATTACTCCATCGTAACCGAAATCTTCACCGTGAGTCATTTCAGGCGCTGAAAAATAAAGAATTACAATTTAGACAATATAAAAAACTTTCCTTGTCATTTATCTTATGTTTTCTATCTATAGAATGAGAGCGATTAATGTATAAGAAGCACGACCGCTCTACAACGAGAGCTAAATATAACACTCGGTGCCGTCTGCCTAATCCAAAAGGGAGATGGCGTTACGTTAAAATAATAATTTTATCTGTACAATCGAAGGGTAAATATATCTTTGTTTATAAGAACTTTTATATGTATTATAATTGGTTCGTGTCTTGCTTGTCGACATGCGAACCAATTACATTTTGCTGTGTTCTTTCTACATGATGTTGTGAGTAAATGTCCTTGTATTCACACTTAATACCGGAAAATTGTGATTACTCTATAAAATGATCCACATGTACATATATGAATTATGTTTGAGCGTCTATTCTAGTCAATAGAGCCCGTATCGTGACAATATAACGCCACCACCCGCCGCCGCCTACGTACGTCTATAGAGAAAAAAATATGTTCAATTTAAATTGTTTTTTGATCAAATTTATCTGAACTAGTTTGGCTTAGTCATTTATTGGGCACCGTATATATTTAATTTGATTTATGCGTACGGTAACTAAGTGTGGAAAAAACACAGCACAAGAATTATTATCGCGACTGATGCTTGAGTCGCAGCAACTTCCACGAGCGCGTTTATCGCAAGCAATAACGCAAAAAATCACTACCTAACTACACATACCCACGCAAGTTCAAAAACATTAATAAAATCATAAGACCGTTCGCCTTGACGAGCGCGATGTGTTTTTCACCTTGTTGCCATGCCTCAAGGTGTTTATTAATCTTTTTTTATGCGACAACTTTTTGTCGACCCGGAGATACCCTCAGCTCTTAGCCATGACTTCGAATAATGTAAGTACTCCGGTACCATCTAATGAGGATAACACTCACATTTTTATAATTACGTATAATAAGCAACTGAGCATATGTATATCATTATAGAGAATTTGACTGTTTTCTTCGTCCAGCGGTTAGTGAACTTGTTTTGTGAGCGCGCCATGGATTCGATTCCCATCCAAGACAAATATTTATGTGCCGAACACAATTATTTATTTTGTGTCTCTTTGCAACAAGTATATGCATATATGTATGTACCTATATAGTTTATCAGCCTAGTTTTGGCTATTTTAGGATCAAATGGCAACGTATGATGTTCAAGATAGTTATAAAACAAACAATATCTTTAGTGTTGGTATAGCCTAATAGGCAGCGAATGAAGTTTCGAAGTATAATTAATAATGATTTAATTAATAACTACTTATATAATATAGTTCGTCTGGATAGTTCCATTGTATAATATAGTTAATTTGTACTAATTCTGAAGCAACATCTCGGTCGTTAATCTACAATACAAATAGGTACTCCTGTTTCGTACTTATGAGTGTGGTTAAAAGAGTTTTTGAAACAGAAGGGTATCATCGTCAACTTTTTAATTAAACCTAAATCGCAAACCATACTACTCGTATGTTACATTTGGTGAGACATCTGTGTACAGGCGTCATGATCATTTACTGTAAAGTGGTTCGAGTTTTTGTTATACAATTAAAATATTATGAGGTATAATTAACTTTTGTAATGAGATAGTTCTATTCTGTTAACGTCTTAATAATCACTATAAACAGTTTTTGAAAAACATTCCCGCTACGCGTCGTTATGTACCTACCACGCATATTCGAAATCTTTAAAAAGCAATATAAAGAATTTCGTTACGACTATAGCAGGTGGATGTCCTCAATCTCAACCTATCCTTATAGCAAATAAGCTTGACTATATGTATATAGAAGCAAATCTACAAACATACAACTTGTGTTTATAAATTATATGTTGCACACCCGTGCCAAAAACGAGTCGTTGGTTCATATCTCGCTTGTAATGCATCGCATTTACATTAGTAGTTCATAATGCATTATTTAGCAATATTGCATATATAAATGCATTGGGAATTGCGTATTCTGTGTACACGATCGATACTACGCAGTAATGTACTTCATAACACCAAGAGCTCAGGGTTCTTGGACGGCGTGTTGCAAGTAGGTGTCAGACTAAGGCTCAGGTCATTGTTGGAATATGGGTCACTGTTCACAAAGTAAGGTGCCACTACTAACTAAACTGTATCAAGTTCATTGATAAAAATAATTAAACCATTCGGTAAGTGTCGCTGCTGATATTGACCTTCTGTTCTTGCCAATGGTTACGTCACGAACAGTTTGCATCTAATAAAATACAATAGAAGTGGAGCATAAAATGTTATTATTAAAGCACCACGCCAGGTCCCTTACTGGGTAGGCAGAGAACTCCGAGTGTCAAATATCTCTATCCTTACAAACCTGTCGTGCGTACAATATTTGTATTACTGTCGATAAATGATGATCATGATTTTATTAATATCATATCACTAAAGTATCAAATGTCGGCTTGCAGAATATAGGCGGCTTCTATAAAATCAACTTTAGGTATATTGTAGTCTTTTATAAAAAAATATTAAATACGTAAACCATCTACCTCGTCAATAGTCGCTAAGAGATGACTAGCTTTATAGGACTCGTATTTGTCAATAGGAATGTTTTCAGAAGTTTATCTAAAACTACCATACTAGAGGCTAGGAAGAGTGCGCAAATGATGGGGTTGTAACTTATTACACTAATTAATTCAGTTAATACGGTGACGATAAAACAAACAGATTGAATGTTTTAAGCAAGCATATTTATTACACAATCGTTAGAACCCAAAGAGGGCCAATGACACTTCCTGCACTCTAAGATTCAAATCAGACAGTAACATCAGAACCGTTGATCACTGGAATTGGACGTCAAATGGACAAAGCTGATAGTGGTATGTATACGTCACTTGTGTCTTGTAAGCCATTGGAGCTGAGACTGTAATTATTATAAATTGTAACATAAGTTAATGGAACAGAACAGCACAATTATTTTTCCTATACATTCTTGTATGTATGTAAATATGATACACAATTATCAATAACAACATTATTGACACGACCGCAGACGCGTAAGTTTTTGAATAATTCTTCGGTAAACACTAATAATTAAACAGTTGCTTTTTTCTGGTTTTTTTTTGTTCAAATGCTTGGGTGCCTTACGAAAAATACCTGTTCTATAAATACTTATTTCGAAGGTGTATTTCATATAAAATGTACATAGTAACGTTTTTGTTCAAAGTCATTACCGGGAAATACAACAATGGCAAGGCGCCTTCTATTTTATTACAATGCATATAACACCGGCCAAAAATTGTATTACTATATAAAATTACTATATGTATCATTTAATGCGCCACTTGGCGCCAATTATTTAGATCTGACGATATGTAACAACGCATCTCAGTTTCGGGCTCGTGTTTGTCTCTATCGTGACAGAATTAAAGAATATTCCATTGCCCAGAGCCAACACAAAAGACAATCGCTTCGCGCCATAACACTGTGAAATACCTTGGAAGGTTTCACATTGTTTCTAATGTGGCAATTTGCATGGACACTTGCACCTAAAGGTCATTCTCTAAAACAATATTTGACGCCATTGTACATTATCTTTCATTGAGTTTATAGTGACCGCAAGGCTCTCCATCTCGAGTCATAAAAATGTACCTACTTTACAGAAAGCATTTATTCAACAGCAACTTGTTAACTGTTGTTATAAAGAACTACAGTCTACGCAGACTTTTATATCTCATCTGTTCATTTGATTCTGTTATATTTTTCTTGCGTGTCTTTATTAAACAAAAAATGAACAACGTAAGCAAATTTTTTAACCACGTTTATGACGTATGTGACATTTTCTTTGATAGTGTGATAAGAAACAAAACCAAAGTATTAGCTGTTATGAGACATATCATACGATATCATAAAATATGTGTCAAATTCAAATTAACATTAGGCACCTTTTAGGTCCCTGGTCGTGTTCAATTTCCGTAATATTTTCCGTGCCTCTGAGAATCTGTTAACATAGTCCTGCTGGACTCTGTTGAGTAATTGTAATTCGTTTATATCGAGCAGTTATTTAAGGTCACCAAAATCATTCTACAGCGGACTATTATACTGAATATTTCATCGGAAACTTATTGAAGCGTGTTTCTGACGAAACGATGGCTGCGAAAGATCCAGTTATAGTAGTAGAAAAGGAAGGGATGGTCCCACTTAGCAGTAGCCTATGCCCATCAGTGAACTGAGACAGCAAACGATGATGATGGAATGGACTCCCTGGGAGCTCTGTGCTGTTATTATGTAAATTCGGTGTGCGTAACACTTTATTACACAAGGTTAGAGAAACAAAATACTTTGAAGTTTTTGTGAATGAAATGCTTTGCTCTACAAATAATGTCACTTTTTCTTACATAAAATCGATTTATTACTAGATAGAACTATGACAAATTTTCTCTTGTTGCTCGTGGTTTTTGTTTGCATTGCAATAGAACATTATCGCGACGGTTGCAAGCCCGCAGCGGTGCATGCACTGAGGCGTGCTTCCTTCGCTTGCACGTTGCATCCCGCCGCTACGTATACTGTATCTAAGTCTCACAATCGCCACGATCAATTGCTTTTACGATCTAAGAGCGATTCCGTTGCATTAGCCGTATTAAAAATAGTCTACGGACGCTTGTGTGGGATGTAAGTATAGTAAACACGCGATCTCTCGTGTACATGGCACGAGTGGGGATTGGTGATAAAATTATCAAATTTGAGGTTCGGATATAAATACATATAAGCAGATATCTCAGGACGTCTGTACACAATCATTTGACTACAAAGTAGGCAGAGCATATGCCACGTGCGATTGATAAGCCATAGGTATCTACATGCGTATAAATATCTTTTTAACATTTTTTTAAATTCATACATAGAACAGATACCTATGTAGCAATACATAATATCTGTAAAGATACAGATAAATATTTATGTCGGAATGAAAGCGAACCCACGACCCCTGTATAGCCATCATGTTTATTAACCACTGAACCAACGCGGCAGTCAATTAAAGTCGGATGTTTAAGGTTTTTGCAGAGAAGTGTAATGGACCGTGACATTCGGACACTAATTATTTACTTCAGAATATGTTAAATAAAAAAATAATGAATTGTAGGTAAACTAAATGCCGGTAGCTTCCTCGTTTAATGCTTAAGTAAACTTCTTAAACGACGAAATAATAACTGTATCTTATATACACTATCTTTGATGAACTATTGAATTGCACGATTTTAATCGACTTAACAGTCGACTTTTTACACATCATTAACTCAAGCCTAAGATTTTATCGTGACTGCCAGATACAATAAAGATAAGCCGGTGTTGTCAAAGTTGAGGGTACAAGACTCTGAATTAAGAGCCTCAAATAAACGCTGCAGCTAGCCGGATATACGGAGACAAATTGGCATGACCAAATCCGCGATGACTCAACTCATCAAAATATGGAGAGACAGGAACATACTACACTCATGGACACTGAAAACCGCTAACAGGAAAAGTATTTATTGATTCGAAATGTGATATTACCGCTCAACGGCTTATCACACTAGTGTCAAAGTCCTAAAGCATTTAAAAATTGAGAGAACACAAGAGTTGTCTTCGGTTTAGTTTTAAAGAGTGATTCACTGCTCGTAGAGGTAACAATAACCTGGAGCGTCTGATAGTGACAGGCAAAGCAGCACGGTAGTAGGACGCCGAATTGCAAAAATATGGTCGGACCAGATATTCTAACACCGTCGGAGATGCATTTGATAAGAAGCAGCTGAACAAAACATGTTCAGTGAGTTTTCAAATCTATGCAGAATCACGCTACTCGGCAGTGCGGAAATAATTAGGAGAAGTAACTGAATTGCACAAATGGGAATTGTTGATCGATGTACTTATATATTAATTAAATAGGATTTTTGGATTTTATGTCGAATAAATATACTTATAATTTTATAGGTTTTAATATGAGGCAATGTCTATTATCGGCTATAAAATGTATTAAAAACTATGTTACCGTATTAAAAATATTATCTTTATCGAGATGGAGAAAGAGAGTATGCCCCGAGCCTATGCCAATATTCTAAGTCCAGCGGTTGCAGATTGCTGCATGGGGCGGCGCCGTCCTTGGCTCGGCCAAATGCCATGGCCACTTCCTGACGTAGTTGGCGTGATAAGCCGTACTCTGTGTAACGCCAATGCGTATGCCCCTTACAGGAGGCCTATCTGCAGCAGTGGACTCAAACGGGCTGATGATGACGACGGTGATGACTATGTCATCTTAACATTGTAATTATTGTTACTGTGGTCCAACGGTACAATGTGATAGCCTAATGTTATATGGACAGGCCTCGATTTCGCACACGTGTAACCTATTGTATAACAAATATTTGTATTCTGTAACGATGCGTAATGTATTCTTGAGAACTCTAATGTCAGACCTAACATTACATGGAATTTATATATTATGTAGGTCAATGAATAATTTACAGTTTATTTAAAATTTAAACTAACCACTTACTCGTAACAGCAAAAGTACGACTACATACAAAGTCAGCGCAACGTCTTGTAGAGTGCACGTGCTAATCAATTTTTGCCAAGTCTTTGTACTAGACAAGACAGCAATGCGACAGATATACCTACCTACCTCTAACAAACAGACGCCATAGCATCCACATGTCACAAACTATTGAATAACAAAAGACCGACAATCACGCCATTGTGCTCTCTGCTCAATAATTCAAATACTAATCGTCCTTTGTACATACGTTTACTGGAAGTTTGTGTTATATTATACGTATTAGTGATAAATCATGCAGCCAACTGTTCCGTTTTGTTTGCAACTTTGAGTATTTAACAAAGTTTGTAACGCTAATAACGACTATAACGAGGGAAGCATTTAATTTATGTTTGACAATTATATTTCAACAAATCATAGTAATAATGATAGCCCAGTGCTTTTGAACTCAGCCTTCCACTCCGAGGGTACCTACTCGGTTCAAACTCATGGCGAGCACGCTTTTACAAAAAAGTGCGTTTTAAGATTAAAAATCACTTGCTATAACGGTGAAGGAAAACATTGTGGGGAAACTTGCAAACTTTAAACTTTACAAAAAAAATATCTAAAAAAAATATCTAAACACTTTCCCAGCATAGCAAACTCCATAGTCTATAAATCCATACTTAACCCTCTTATTCTGAGAGGAGACTCGTGTTCTAACAGTAGAATGATAAAAAGGTCGACACCGTAATCAAAACAATACACCCGCAAACAACCAATAACTTTGTAATTTTATAAAAAATGAATGTAGTCATTTTCACCACGTAGAAAGGAATATGTCCAGTTAGCAAGGATGTGGTTGGGAGCGATAAAAACACATTTGGATGTAAGGCGTCCCCTCCCTACCTTGATTATGGGTACAGAAGCGTTACTTATGTTGTTTGACCTCGTTGTACACGACTTCGGTTCATTCTTTTAAAAGTTAGCCGTAGAAGACTGTGAACTGCAACGATAGTTCACTGCTCCCTCAAGGAAATCTATCAGGCACTAAATCAATAAAAAATACTTTAGGAGTATAAACTATTCATAACGTAAATATGTTTTGATAATAACTAAAATAATGAAGTGTACCAACGGCAAAACTAGGTCAATTAGGACAGGGTGTAATTTATTGTTACGATTATCATAATAGTATCGTGTGTAATGGTCAAAATTATATCGTGAATAATTGCATACTCTAATGAACTTTTGACTTCATGTCAAGATTATTTAGACTGGGCCTAGCATCTGTTGTTGATAACTGTGGAATTGTAAACATAATTTATCCTATGACGTCTGAAAATACAAATGGTAAAGCAATTAATTGTATCCAATTAATTTAGTCCAATGCTACGCTTGTATACACAAAATTATAGCAATATTTAATAAAGCCGATTTTACAATAAAATATTAGTACTTCAATATTTTGTAAAACTTATCAGAAAGGACATTGATTGTCCTATTTTAGAACCGTCGATTTCACAACTTAGTCATTACTATTTCAGACACTTTTCTATTAAAAACTGTTTTACTACTAAGTATTTTAAACACTGCCAGGTGGTCGTGATGCACGAACTTTCCTTTATCTTACCTAAAATATTTTCATCTGTTATTTTACGGTTTACAAATCATGTCGAAGTTTTTTTAAGTACGAGTTACGTAACGCGGTTCTATTTGAATAGTGAAATTACTATCAACTTACGTAAATTGTTTACTGACATTTGTTTACGAAGTTTCGAATTATTTTAATTATCCGTTCATTAAATGATCATGAATGATATATTCCGTCTTAACATAAAATGATATTATTATACATAGAATCATATTTCTTTTTTATTGTAATATTAATTTATGATATTTGTGTAAGACACATTCTAATGAAATAAAAGCTAATTGGTATCAAAACAGATACTAGTATACTACTTTATTTTGCAAATACTTAAAATAATTTATAAAGTAAGGTTTTGCATTATTCTGAATAAGAGTTGAACTATGAATGCGTTTTAAGCCTTCAAATTATAATAGCAGATGTAAATTATTAAATAATATATATATTTCCTGTAATTGTTAGAAAGTGTTACCCTAACTAAATATTTTGATCTTTTTATTGAAGCCTGAACAAGTTTTGTTCTGGAACTAGCGTCTGTAACCGAGCCCATTCTGTACTTATCTACAGAACAGCGTTATATAACAAAAAGTTATGAAGGAAAACACTAGAATATAATGACTTACAATTAGTCACACTAGTAGTTCTAATTACTCAGTTTTAAATCTAAGATCGAGAAGATTCCACAAGGATAACAACAATACGCATATTAAATGATAAGTTAATATCGGCAATAACAAGGATTAAACCTCAGACGTTTATATAATCGAAGCGAAAAGACAAATATCCGGATATAAAATAAATTATACTACAAACATGTTGGAAATCGTGCCAGTGTCCGTATAAATATTGTTATTAACAAGACGTACGAGTGATTTAGTACATGTACTTAATTATATATTTTATTACGTATTATACAAATATTACAAACGGCTAGAAAGTGTGTGCAAACAATTTTTAATTATAAAAACAATTAGTAAGCAGTGGTCCAAATTCGACCGTTATTTAACTTTGAATGTTTTTGATGTTCTTTTTGGCGTTTGACTACAGATTAATAAGCAACTGACGATGACAGTAGGTACTAATAGATAGTAATAATTAATGTTTTATTCTATAACTTATTACTCTTATAATGAGTACCTAAGCAAAAAGTTATGCAAATATATAAACAAATAAATTAAGCTGTGGATTTTGTAAATAAATAAATACATATTGAATTTCATTCACTTTTTATACATATTATCATAAAAGTTTAACTTTTTTGATTTCTTCTCTGTATTAACCATAATAAATTATGGTCAATCTAATTTAATACTTCTGGGAGTTTTGGGTCGGCAAAACATTCAAAATTGGAACAAAATTTCATTGGAAAAGAAATTGAAACTAAATGAAGAAATTGTGCAGATTTCCTCAATTCCTTTCCTTTTACCGTATTATCAAATGATAGTTAATCTTGGATACGACATTGAAGAATTGCAACGATGTTTCAATGTAGTATTGCATAAACATGATTTCTGTGACAGAAACAATAATAGCTGAAGTTGGTGGCTGCGTTTTCCTTTACAATGGTTGTGACGTATATATACACTCCATTAAATGTTCGAAGAAAATATACTTTCTGTTGTTGTGAATTTATTTATTGGCTGAAACAATGTATAAGCGTAAGCTAATCTATAAGCGTAAGGCATATACGTGACACGTGCCAATACGAGTGACTATTCTTGTTAAAGTGAATTGTATACACAAATTGTAACATTCTTACATTAAATAGAAGTACATAAATCACCCCAGTTTTACTGTTTTTGAATTACTCAGTAATAAATATGGAAATATTTTAATATCTTAACGGTTATAATTTAGACTTTTAAAGACCATGGGAGACATTTATGCAACCATATGCCATGGTCCCCATTGTTAGGAGATCATGTAAAACAAGTACCTACTTGTACCTACTTTGAACAATAAGTTTAACACAAGAAATTCTTACCGGCTTCTTAATATGTTGCGAAACATGTATTCTTTAAACTGCATTACAAGGTGAACAATTGCACTCGGTTTCAGTTCAAATGTAATAATTATATTAACAGGCGATGCTCAGATACATTTATCAGTTTCACAGACGTTTTCGTGTGCATGACGACCGATGAAAAAGTTGAAATATGTAAATGAATCTCAAATGCCATTCCCTAATTAGTCAATCTTAGGTGCACAGTTACATTATTTATTTTGAAACGTTACAACGATTACTCATTACTGAGTTTCGTGATTCATTTCATGTCCACAGGTTTTTAATAGCTTTCAAATGTTACAATATAATGTAATTTTTCCCAAAAGTAATATCAATGTAAAAACTTTCAAACAATAAAGCGTTTATGCACTGACTAATTCCTTATATCAAAAGCGTACCGTTATTATGATTTCACTTTCGAGCGCTGTAAACTAATGTCTCGGTATGAAACGAAGGTGACGCTCGCCTGTCTGTACGTTAAAAATGTGAGAAATGAGCGAGTGCTATCAGTAATAACTTTAAAGCGAATATTTATATTAAATTTAATTATTTTAATTTTATTATTATTATTACTATTTCTATTGCAAGCGCGCGAGCTCGACTGCTGATCGAGAGTTCCAGGGTTCGATCCCTGGGACTGGGTACGATTGGGTTTTTCTTACTCGAAATTATTAGTAGTAGCTCGGTGTCTGAATTTGCGCCCGGTATATGGCAATACGCTCACCATCAGTTCCACGATAGGACGTATGACGTAGCTAATCTAATGTGATACTGTAACTACCCTTCTCTGTTTCTCTCTTCGGGGATTACAGGTGCGATGTCACGTAGGTATTTGATGTTTTGTAAAGATATGTGAAAAAATAATTGGCAAAAAAAAAACGTGACATCACGCCTGTAATCCCCGAACGGGTAGTAGAGGGGTGTAGTACACCCTTACGTTTCACCAATTACGTTTAAGTCCCATGGAATAGCTAGTGAGTCTATTGCCATACATCATTTGGAAGCAAATACCATAGTGGTCAATAGTTGAAAGCATTTAGGACTCCAAAGGTACATTGAAGTACAAAAAAGTTAATTACCGAGAGATCATTGTAAATACTATACTTTGCATAATAAGGGACCGTTACAGGGCTTTACTCTTTCAGTTTTCGACCGGAAGTATTTTCAACTAGTTCGCTTGCTCTACATAGTTGTCATTGTATGTCAACAAATACAAAAAGACGGACGATACTTAACGAATTGATACTTAAGGCATCTTGTAAGTACCTAGTGCCCGTAGATGGAGCCAACGCTCTTAACGCGGTGCATATCTTGTTTATGTCATTAGGTCATTGTATTATAAAACAAAACAAAGTCTATTATGGAGTAGATGTCATTGTTTTAAGTATTATGTTATTAGTGTATCTCGAGCTTTCTTCCTGTTTCGCATGAACCTATCATGCTTCACATGAGCATATCATATTATTGGTTATACCATATTTGGTATTTATTTCCTTCGTAAAATCATTAAATAGTTTGAAAGTCTACCTAATGAGTACGAGAATTCATAACCATTCCACAATGCACGGATTACAGAACTATAAAATACCGACTAGAACCGGTTTCTAGTATTATATGGAAGAATGATGAACTTAATCCAATTATCCATATTAACAATATCTATGTAGTTGTATCTAGATAGTCGGGTGAAAGTGAATTAGACAATTTCCTGCTTGTGATAAGCCGCTCTGTTGTTACATCTTGGACTCACGTTTAATCGAAATGGCTATACCTAATCGTCGTGAAGTGAAACATAAGGCGCGGAAAATGTTACTGAAACAAAGTGAATGAATGAGAAATGAATGAAATGGCTGACTATTAATACTGAACTGAACTGGCTGAACATTTAATAGTTTAGTTTTATTGACTTTTTTATAGATTTGTTTTTTGACTAAATTAACAGATTTGTTTTATTTATTAACATTAAAATGAGGTACCTATTAGTTATTACATTTTGGAATGAATCGTTTTGGAAATCCATAAATTATGAGTAGGTAATTCTAACCACGTAACAGAAGCCACAGCCTTATTAACATTATAAAAAAACCTACAAAAATGTATGAGCAGATCGTCAGGAGTTACCTAATGTCATTATTAATCGTTTAAGTCTGTCTGAGACTTTCCTACTATTGTTTATGACTAATTAAAGATTGCTGTCATTTAGTTAAACCAACGGCGATTCAATGAATGAAAACCAACAAGACCATTATTCATTACTGATTTACCGGTATATAAAAATAGGTATAAGTACTTATATGTACTTATATGTAACCCATGCCTATGGATAATTATTATTGTCCTTGTTATTCCTGCGGCTTATAAGGAATATGATTTGCGCAGTCAGCGTTATAATTTTATGTGTAGTAACTGTTTACATATGTAATACTTACAGTAATTATTTCAATCTAGCTATAAAATTAGTAGAAAAACAAAATAAACGAACATAATTTATTTGTATTCTCCATTTTCTTGGCCGTGAACTTTACTCTAAATCTGGCTATAGACTTCCGCATTATTTTTTTAAACATTTAAAAATAGGTAGATACTATTTACCTTTGATACATTTTTTCCGTTAAATTTAAATAGTTTGATAATAGAATTCTTAAAAAAGTGATATTTGTACACAAAGGAGCGTTATACAATAATGTTAATTGACTATGGGGGGGTAAAAATGACAGTGGAGGGCGTAGCTAAGCCGTCACTCTCCATGGATAGCTGATATATAAACAATATTGAGTGTAGTGAAACAGAAAGATGACCATGACTTGAGTAAAAACTATCGAACTAATTTTTTACCAACGACGACCGTTCAGCTTAACGTTCAGCAGATTTATTCGTTTTCAACAGACGTTTCTGTCAAGTTCCATGATTAATATGTCTAGAGATACATATATTTAAATGAAGAACCTATTTCGGCAACAACGTGCACGTATATTTATTGTAGACATGTTTTGAATAGAAAAACTAGAAACAAGACTTACATGTCTGAAAAAGTCAGTTTACGGCATACTTACATACATATATTCACTACACCAACAGCATACCTCTTGTTTTTTAAACGAAATTGTATCCGGAAAAATACAATTCATCAATTAATTTGGCTCCCGTTTTTTGACGCTTTTTCATTAGTTTTCAGTGTTGTTTTGTTACGTAAATTGATTACAATAAAATATGCGCTGTTATGCGAACTCACATCATGTATAACTACATTGCTGATGGTTATCGAAAGAATTACAAATTATCAAAAAATGGTAAAACCATTCTAATTATCTTGTGCAAAATTGCATGCGTTTTAGAATATAACCTTGATATAACATTGCGTCCTTATTTGAATTATTCGTTAAAACTACTTTTTAAAAAATCTGCAATTTAAAGCTACACTTATTTCAATTTGATTTGCCGGAAAATCAGTAGAACTCAGACAGTAAAATTAGTTATAAATTCAAAACATGTTTTAAAAGTATTTTTCGCTGACCCACAGATAAAAACTACCTAGACACCTAAGCTCATTATTTCTATGTAGTTATATTGAAATAATAAACCGATATAGATCCGTAACGTATCATTACAATATAGTTGAGGTCGTATTAATAAGGTAAATACTTAAGGCATTAAAAAGACCGTTGATTTCAAAAATATTTCCCTCTCTCAGGCATAATATTTTGCTACA
Source organism: Parelbella ahira ahira (assembly GCA_018244795.1). Taxonomy (NCBI): domain Eukaryota; kingdom Metazoa; phylum Arthropoda; class Insecta; order Lepidoptera; family Hesperiidae; genus Parelbella; species Parelbella ahira. The sequence goes on from DWME01001978.1 coordinate 15,202, forward strand.
GTACCCATCTTCATACAAAAATGTGATGTGCCTGTCACAAGACACATTAGAAAACCTCATTAATGCATCTAGAGTATTATCTGAAAAACAGTTTATTAAACTTTTTGTTTTGTTTAAGAAAATAAACGGTGATAAAAATAACATACCTTGGAGAAGCGCATAAACGAAAAAGCTTGATATATAAAACATCATATTTCTTACACTTTCACTTCAAAACTAATTTCGAGCTAAATTTGTTATTACACAAATTTTCGTGGAAAATATGGAATGAATCAACTTTGGGGATTGTTCCCTTTATTTATATCGCGTTCATAAAGTCGCGATCATGTTGTGAGCGAGTGAACAACGCCACCGTCGCCTCTGGGAGACAACACAACTGTGCAACATGAATGATTTCCCTCGCTTATAACTCCCCTACCTATTGAAAGCACGACAGCTGCTTTTCGTTCTAAGTTTTCCGGGCTGAGAGACAACTCCACCCATACACAACACTGACTGTATTATTAGACTACCTAGCCGTACATTTAATATGTACATACTATATTAATGTTACTTAAATTAATTTTTTTGATGTTATCTTTATTAATTCACATTTGTTACTAAACCGTCACAGTTATTGCACATAATTATGCTCATGAACACCTTTTTAATTTTGATAAAGTATTTTGAGATCTATTTTAGAAATTACGTTTCCGAATAGTTTTTAATCGTTTTATATAAACCACTAATTGCGCTTATAAATCACTACCGTTCTTGGTAGTGACCCCAATAAACACTGCATTCAGAGAAGAAATTGAAATTTACACGGATTTGTTTTTGAAATATAGGACCTACGTTACACAAAGTAATTTTTGATTTGATTTTAAGATTTGTAGTTGTCCATTCAAAGACTGAAATACCAATGAATCTTACGTTTTGCAGTCGAGCCAATTGGCAAAGTGAATTCATGTCTTTATTTAGCTCTTCGAAGTTAAGAAACATGAAAGTAAATAAATACTTACATAAAATTCTGCGTGTAACGCGTATAATAGGAGTAGGTAAATATCCATGAAAAGTCGATAAATTTACAATCGAAAGGAATCTTTAATTCTACAATATTTGACTAATTCTGTAAAATTTAAGATATACGTTCTATATGTAAAATCATAACCAACATTTATGTATTTGTATATAACATTGAGAAGGTAAAGTGGGTCATAATTGATGCAATGATATGAGCTTATATAGTATATTTTAACAATACTAAAGTGTTTCACCAAATGTTCCGTATCTCAAGAATTACTTAAGCCGTAAATCGTTTTAAGTTTCCGGATGACCTAGGAGTGATATGGACATTAGAAGGTTCCGGAAAATATAAAATGGAGTAAATCAGGCGCAAGTGAATCGTACACGAACCTTGAATACAAAGAGGCAGAGAAATTGTGAGTCACGTGTAGCTCATTACATTAAAATGTGAAGACGGAATGTTTACGCAAAATACCTTTTTAAATACACATATGATAGATCAGGTATTTTTTAAGCTCGTTTTAACCTAAGACAAACTATTATCTGAATGATTTATCCAATTTGATCAACATTCCAAACACATTACTGAGTCAGCGTACCGCTTTTTGAAATTCACATGCAATTCAGAATACTTACTTATTAGATGTTACATTCATGTGAATGTGAGAATTCAGAGTTTTGAAAGTGCTGTCTTGGCGTATGCTTTATATAATCCAAACTATTAGTCTACCCACCTCTTCGGGTAAATGGAAGCGTGATATTATGTTATACCAAATTATTTTCTTTGAGAGCTGCTAATTCTTTATGAGTAAGTACTTACCTACTGACTACACAAGTTACCAGTATTGTAAAATAGTTTTTGCTCGCTATGTCTTAGTATCTTACTGTAATGCTTCTAAGAGTCGTACCGTTGCCAGTATACAGCTGATGACAGCTTTCATCTCCTTAACGTTATAAATATCAGAATGAAGCTTTGGTTTAATACAACTGACATTTTAACATATACTTAAAAATTCAACACACATACTGAAATAGACATTTTTACAATGAAACACTGCGAATACTTGTGCATATCACACAAAGCTTCACCCTCGGAAGGAATCGAACCCACAACCCCAAGCTCAGCAGTCATTAGACCAACGCACCGTTTCGTGTAGTAAGTAGTACTTACTACTTAACTCATTTTAGTATTGCTCAGTAAATGAAGTATTACGATGTATCTTGTGTACCAGGAATGTTTATATAGCTATATATTCACTATATTTAAGTATATGTCTGAAAATATTAACCCAGTTCGCTTTGTTGAACATCTTGAAGTTACAAGTTTAGAGTGGGAACTTGCTATTATTTAGGCGCAATCTATTTGCAGGTGACAGGTTACTAATAAGTATTTCTATCAAATGTATGTAGATGTAGCATTCCTAGGTTACCTCTGGCTTAAACATCAGGTGAGACGTTAAGCCAGACGCAAGCAATTAAATCAAAATGATGAGACAACAAAGCAGGACAATGTGAACGGCCAGCGGGAGGTGGTGCATTAAAAGATTTCTTTGGACTTCACACATTTATTGTATTTTTGTCTAATAAAAATACTATATCATATAACTATCATAAAAGGATATATATCTACAGCAATTGACAGTCTTGCTGGTTGTACACACCCAGAGCTAAATTTCCATTACGCTTCAGTGCACTTCAATGGACTCGACACTAATCAACTATTCAACCTTAATTTACAGCCCTACTCGTCCCCACGCATATAAACGGAGGATTCGCTGAAATAAACACCATTCAATGGATATCATTCACATATTGCACTACCGGGAAACTTTCTGTTGAGTCGCATTAAGGTTCCGTCGAATTTGGGGTGCGGCAGTAGTTAAGTACTAAATCGATTTAGGCACAACATTTTTTTTAAACAATGATAGTTTCCTAACATTAAATACAACTAACGCCAAAGATACCATTAAACTCTACGATGCATCGTTTCATATTTATAACTTATACAAATACAAAGTCATCCAAATGTATGACGGTGCGGTACACGGGGATCGCTAAACCATAGGGGAACAGAATATGAGAAACGGACAGCTCAATAAGGACCGACTGACTGACACAAGTCATGTTACGATCAACTCCCTTGTTTCAGCATAAATTCGGAAGCGCACCGGAGTATTAATATTTTGTTACTGTTCCTGTTTACATTAGATTCTAAAACACGAAGCTGTAGATCCGAATGTTACCAGACAACAAAAGTATATATTTCAAACTAAACGAAACAGCGTCCGAGCGAGCCATCGACAGCGAACACATTATGAAACGACACCGAGGGCACTACATAATCTAAATATTTACATGTACATAAAACAACTAAAGGCTAAAAGTATTTTAACTCGTTTGTAAGCTTCACCTTTAATAGAAAATTAAACAAGACCTAGTCGTACTACTATTGCAGAATCATTATATAATTCGGAAACGTCGGCAATGATGTCACCCTCATACCTCATAATCATAAACGCGAAACCGAACCAACACCAATGCAGACTGTGTTATGTAAACAATCGAGCAGTCGAGGAGCACGGCTCTGACGTCATCGCGAAACTGATCGTTCCGAACTTTTTAAGCCAGAGATCAGACACATACACATGGAGATCTTCATCACTGTGCTCACTCAATTTCATCAAAAATATTTGAGTCAATTTAGTACGTGTAAAACACATTCGAGCCGCCAAAATCAAAACAATAAGTTAACATGAAAATGACGCACGTCGAGTATCTTGTAGACACAGCCACGCTGGATTTTAAAAAAGGAAATTCTGCTCGCGTTCAATAATTTGTAACTCAATCATTTTTATAAGAAGGTGAAGACGTCGACGGCGGCGAGTTAGTACTTACTCAATTTATAATCATATATTACAAAATTGCACCACAAGCGAGCAGGTACAGCGAATATCTCGTCGATTCAATTATTCACCCCGCTCATTAAGTAACTTTAACTCCAACATACATTTATCGATTGCGGTCCACCTCCTGTAATAATGAATAAATCCATGCGCTTTACTTCATAGTGATATCTCATCTTAGGACTCTAACAGTGTGAAACATTCTACCGTTCTACACACAGCATACATAGTATGTACAACAACGACTATATACAAAAATATTACAACAGCAAAGTCATCGAAACTTCGCCTCGGCCGCGCTCGGACACACGGCTCCTGGCTCCGACACAACTCTATTGTCAGCGTGTTCGCAGACACGGGCCTGATGTCGCGACACCTATATATAACAAGCCTAAGTGCACGTTCGGCCGACCGGGGGCTGGCAGAAATATGGTAACTAATAATTGTTATTGTCCATGTCAATAATTAAAATCATTGCCCCTCGCGACATGTGGTCGTCGAAACCACTTCAATAGAGTACCTATAATGCGTAGAGCGGGGCTGCGGGCATGCGTAGTGGTAGCGTTGGAGGAGTCGCAAGGGGCCTGCCTTGAGGGTAGCGACACAACTGTTTATAAATGTTTCTGTTACATAGCACCTCTAACAAGTATAAAAAGGGGCTCACACAAAACACGCCTTTGATATGAGCTAGTATTAAAAGAACTGAACACCCTGGTAATGATAGCAAAATTAAAGTAACGCTAATTTATTGCCAGAATTGCTTTTAATTATTTAAAATCCGAGGGCGCCCGACACCCTCCACGGATGGTACGTAGACAACCGACATCAAATGGCACTCGTAAACACCACAATACCTGGCGGCCGAATCGTTCATCCAATTCTGCAGGGTAAATTCGCATTAATTTAATCACACCTCAACATTTTATAAACTATTATAGACAAATAAATAAGAAATATCGAGATAATTAATTACAATTAAAGGTGAACTACTCACAAATAAACTATAAATATAATACAATAATATACGGCGAAGTGGTTTGTGCGTATTTAAAATACAAAATACAAGCATAAGATAATGTACAGGAGGGCGCGGCGGCGAATGTTGCTGATATGTGGCGGTACAGCGAGTCACAAAATATTTATTTTACAACCTTGTATATTATATCATCATAAATATATTCTTTTGTACATTATACGAGACACTTTCTTTTAGAATATTTACATATTAAACAACATTCTTACCCTCACCTCTATTCACATTGTTTTAAATCTTACCAACAAGTTGTTATCTAATTAGGGCTGTAAAACTTAGAATAAACTAAATAGTATACTTCTATTCGAAACTTCATTATCCATTATAGTTATACCATCTTGTTGTGGAAGTTCATAGCTCGATACCACATATAAAAATAATTAATTCAAGACACCAGGTTCAAGGGAGCAATTTTACAGACCAAAAAAATGTTCTCATATTATTAAATTCAACTTCCGGCATCATTCAAGTGCAATGACATGACACATTATGATATAACTATAAGCAATATTCTTACAATATAGTCCAAACCATAAATCAAATTTCCTAATCAAATTAAAACTAATAATTACATTGAGTTAAATAAAGAACACACGAAAGGTCATATTAGCTTCTTACGATAATTTAAGGATTGTATAAAAAATTGTAATTTGTAGACATATTGCAACTTCCCAGAGACATAGAATTGGACAAGAAAAAAATAAGACATTCCATTAAAATCAGTAATTACTATGCATATTCTACATTCGCGTTTCCTTGAAATGATGAAACAAAAATGGTCTACACTAGAGAAGCTCATAAGACCTTCCAAGCATGTTGTTTATTTTTCTCAACAATCTCCACAATCGACAAGGGTTCCTCATAAAACTTAAACACTTTATAGAAATTTATCTAGCCATTTGGTATATAAATACTGCACTGATTAATTTCTGCATGACATTGTTCGGGGTCAAGTGCAGATGTACCCCAGGAGTTATCACAACAATCGCTATCAGCAAGGAGGCACAACTATGTGACACATGCAAAACATTTGCACTTCAAGTGTACAGACACATAGTTTAAACAATTGCATTTTAACAGATATGCCAAACACATTACTGACCGTTAGGTCAATAACAACAAGATAAACTGATTTAATGTAAAATAACATTGTTAATGAGCATTAATTAGGATCATATGAAATTCATGAGGAATTATTTTTACTCTCACCAACTATATCTGCACTACTACTAGCATCAGTGAGTGTATTTGCTCACACATGAGTGGAAAGTAGGCGGATGAGCTGAGGTGCAGCAGGCCAGAGTTGCTCATTGGAATAAGCACTGAAATTAGTGGCACTCATCATTCCTTGTTAAATAATTATGATTTTTCTTCAGTACAAAATTTCATTTTGGAAAAGTATTTCTAAGACAATTTATATAGTATGAAATAAAATTAAATAATAAGGGGAATTAAACATGCAATGTTTGTACATTCATTAACTTTTTTGATAAATGCATTAGGCTGAAGATTTTTATCAATTATAAAGCAAAAGGAATGAAAATTAGTATAAGAAAAAAATTATCTAATACATGGAAAAATAGCAATTGTAATGAAAACATAGATTTTCTTATAAATTCTGAAGTTAATATTATAATATCTACAATAATATTGAAAATGATAACACGTTTCGATTGTGTTTTATAAATGTGTTAAACTAAGTACTGATCTTCAGAACTGATTTGTTTCTATCCTACATTAACCATTCAATATTTTTAAAGAAATAAGTCTGTTTCGTTAATCTGTATTCCAATTTCTTGAAAATTTTTGTGAAATATTTTAGTGATTTTAAGCTTGTTAAGTTAGGTGTTGAACAGTGATGGAGGCACACAGTAGTCGACTTTCGAAAAGCACATCCTTAAGAAACATGTTTTTTATGTAGAGTTCATCTGGTACTTGTACCAAGCTCTGAATTGTAATATGAATCTTTTTACCTATGAGAATAAAATTACTCCGCATACATGAAGTCAACTGCAAGTTCTCCCAGTTCAGATTTGTATTTGTAATGATAATGTACTTTTTACTTTAAAAGTTCAACTGAGAAAGCATTAAAGTCGCCGGCAAAACGTACTACGTTTTCCATAAGTTTTTATTATCTCGCCTGCTTGATTTTGCGTTCGCGAGGTACATGTGCCACGCTACCGGTGAGATGGACGAGAGGGTCGGGTTAATATATATCGAAGAGCTCGCGACGGGGAGACGGTGCGAGGCTAAGGGAGAAGGGGCCGCCCCAGAGGAGGTACGGCTCGTACCAACGACGATACAATCGAGACCGTGTCGCTCGGCCAGGAAGTTACAAAAGAG
>DWME01001979.1:0-22484 GCA_018244795.1 Parelbella ahira ahira
AAGGACAGAACAACTAAGAGTAAAGAAGGATCGTGATTCCACCTTTTCATTATTTAATTTGTGTATTCTACATTCAGAGATTCGTTATTCTCAGCGGAACCCGTAAAAGTCCAGGCGTGATGATATAACAATAACGTATCTTTCAAACGTAAAGCCAGTTGACACATACATACATATTGTGAAGTCACGACCCGAACTAGTTTTAGAGCGTATAAATGCTTCAAGTTAGACAAAGCTCGACTTTAACCAACTCTCGCACGCCCCAAAACGAAATCAATTCTCCATGAATACATTACAGTTTACATTACTCGTTCATGAATTTCATATCTATTCGTATTTCTTGCCTAAAAATTCGGTATATTTCTCCAATATAATTTCGCCATGTTTATCATATTCCTCCACTATAATAATTACTCCATGGGGAAATTTTTCCCGTTCCAAATTCAATTCGGCTTTTTAATTTATATAAATTTTAAAACATTTTTTATAGACAGCACAGCGCTTCATGATTATTCAAAACCAAGCAGTGTACACTTGAATAAATGAATGGTACACATAAAAATTCATAAACTTGCACTTATACTCGTTTTCACTCACCGTTTTATTTGAATGCATTACGTAACAGCTCTATTTATTCCACTGAAATGTGAATTGGGCTTCGGCCGTGTAATCAACTGACAATATGACATATTCTATTAAATATAGATTATCGTTTAAGTTGAATATATCACATAAAAAATAATAATAATCGACCCATTTATCATTCCAGTTTTGGAGTATGGATCTCCTCTCGTATTGAGAGCGTTAAGGCCAGCCCGCACTTGGCCCGCACTTGGCCAGCGTCTGCCACGCTGGCCAAGTGCGGATTGACAGACTTATATTTAAATGTACATATGAAAGTTTCGTAAGTGTTTATATAAATGAATATACAAATGTATGCGTATATACCTGCTTTACTCACGTATGTTATTTCGGTATGATCCGTTTAGTTTTTGACCCTATATGCTGTATTTCTTCATGAGCTCCCGCCGATTGCAGTGCGGTCGCGGTGGAGTCGCTGACTCTGTGGTGAGTGTAAAGTACGTTCGTGACATTCATTTTAACGCACAATTATGTAAAAATACATATTGACATAGTGATAACATTTTGGACAACACGGTCATCGTGTCCCAAACTAGGCAAACACTATGCTGTAGTAATTAAACATGTAAAGAACTCGCATATACATATGTATATACTTATATACATAAATTTCGTAATACATACTTATTTAATTTAATACCCACACACAGAACAAATTCTCGTGCTCGTCTCATAAATATTTGTCTTGGCTGAAAATCGAATTCACAGCCCCACCTTAGCAGCCAGGAGCTGGACACGTTCACAGACCCACAAGCTATTGAAATATAAATATATACCTATACAATTAGATGCATTAGAGGATTTATTTTAATTCACTTAGTTAGTTCACTTGTAACTTGACAGCTCGAAAGTCATTGTCCCCATTGGCAACTGCCGAATCTTAAATAATATATGTGTGGAGGTCGTCCGGGTCGACACAAAACGGTAATCGCAGTGTGAATAATAGAAGAGCCTATTTGTGACAGGAAGGTATGCAATTGTTACTTAAGTCGTAATAGTAAAAATCTAGTTGTTAGTTGATAACTAATCACTGGCCCGTGGGTGCAATGGTTAGTGAACCGGACCGTTGGGCCGCGGGTCGCGGGTTCGGTTCCCACCCAGAGCATTTGTTCCGTACTGAGTGTAAAAAAATATATATCTATATGTATATAAGTATTTTATCAGCCGCCTGGTTACCATTGCACAAACTCTTGATACTTACTTTGGGATCACATGGCCGGGTGTGGAGATGACCCAAGAGATTTAAAAAAATAAATTAAAATAAACTTTATCGGAAAATAAATAGTATTTACAGATTCTATATTCCCTTAGTTTATGTAACTCTAAATATATAAATTTATGACCACTCTTTGCATAATACTAAATATTGTCATTAGTACTCAATAAACCAAAGTATATAAATGTGGCCAGCGCATTTTGCCATATACAAAGCGCATGTTTATTTAATAGAATACTGGGAAAGCTCGTAAATATTTCACTGTGTCGAATGTATTTTCCAACAGACACCCCGTGTCCCGGATCGCTGGCGAGATCGCTCTACCGCGCATCAATTTGTACGTTCGGATGGCGTGCTTAGTATCAGTGTCAACAGTTGTAACAACTATTGATTTATAGATAGTACTAGCGTTGTAAAGCAAACAAAAGCATTAAAAGCACTCAGTTAATAAGTGTGCGGTAAACACTTGTATTTACTCACATATACCAATATTTATGTGTACAATAAAATTAAATAAAGCTCATGAATTGTCAAAGTCGAATTGGTTATATTTGTTTAGCAATAGTAAAAATTATAGGCTCGCGTGTCTCGTACATTTTTTTTAATAATTTTTTACAGTTCCACATATAGGGTATTTTCCTTTATGTAGCTAAGTGAAATGACGATATACGTAAAGTAGCTAACAGCGATTGGGTAACAAGAGCTGAAAGCTAGCTTAGTGACGTGTTATTGGAGAGGGCTGTGGACAACAATGGACGGGAATAAGCTGATGATAATGATAACGACACAGTCTTTTCAGCAAGTCAATCAAATATGAGAAACATGGGTGAAAAAATTTCCTAATTTTTTAGACAATTTTATTAATTAATTTAAATTTCACATATGTATTTTGTCATATTTCTATGTATTGTTATATACTAACTTATCTACTTACACACTTATACACCACATATATATATATATATGTGTGTGTGTAAATACATAAATAGAATTTCAGGGAATTATAAAGCAACATATTGGGAAATTAGAGAAAATAATGTGATCGCAAACAAATTAAGGTACACATTACTCCCACGAAATATGGTGTTATAATTTAATTTGAACTTTCAAAAACTTGTGTGAAATTTTAGTATACATATAATGCCTCTTGTTTACTTCATATCAATGAACACAACATTTCAACTCTCACCGTGGCATCTGACTACTGCATAAATATGTGAGCAATCTCAATCAATATCAATAACAAATTTAAGGTCGGGCGGTTTCGACGTATTTGAACGACTGTACATCCAACAATAAACATCGGAGCGAACAAACAGACCATAATTATTCATACAAAGTAAGAAATATCGACAGCGCGCTGCCGCGGATTTGCGCGAGCGATTAATTTCGCATCCACCGATGTGACGTCATAATTTATTATCCACAAAACAATTAGCGGACAGTGGAATGGTTCGCGTTGCATTCTTATAGCTAAAAATAATCTCTTTGTTGTGAAATTGTCTGTATGTTGTATGTCTGTTGTCTGCGTATACATATCGAGATATGAGGAGTATCATAACATCATACCTGTGCCTCCTTGAAAAGGTGGGCAGAGGTGTGTGGCACTCCCTTGTGTCCCTAGTTATGTTATGCTTCCTACCAATCCATATATCTGGCCGAAATCTAAACTCCGCGGTACTAGTTGTAATTTTAATTAATTAATGTTAAATATTAAAATAACTGTTGCTACAACTCAGATGAGTAGTATCATCGCATTACAAGTTATTGTAATGCGATGATACTACTAATTGTATGTTCACCTGGTCTATTTGGAACTTAGGTTCCAAATAGACCAGGTGAACAATACAAGTCCGTTCCTTTGTAAATGAACTCAGGTGACAAATATCCCAACTGTGTACCCTCTGGATAAGGGGAAAGGATAAGACAAATAGCCTGTCGGGATTGTTACCATTCGTTAAGAGTCATCAATTCTTGGCAGGGTCCTTGAGGCGGTTTAAACCCACAAAATGACGAGTCCCACTCGCCTATACCTGGAATAATTCGCATGCTACCAGTACAAAGTATCGAATGCCCCAGTTTTCCTTAAACTACATATAACTAACAACCGCCAGTAAAACGTAGCTACTTTTGTTACAGATACAGAAAGAATTAAAAACTAGTGTAGGTACTTATATCTGGGCAGATAGTGACAAAGTCCATTTAATGCGGCACGTCCTTCGGCGTCATTAGAGTATGACGCACTCTCGTTATAACGTCTCCTCTGAAGCAGACAGGCGTGAACTGACGATTAATATTATGCAACAGGAAAAATACTGCTCAATGACATTCAGCGCTGCATAATGGCCTGTTCTGAGCTTTATGAACGGTGAACAGTTTTATTTCTCTGCATATTTAATATATCTTTGTTTTGTTTTGATTCCTATATATAATATCTTTGTTTTGTTTTGATTCCTATAGGTACTCTTTTAAAAAAATTGTTATGAAAACAATCAATAATATTGATTGCTATAAGTTGACAGCACTGCATCGCTCCAAGGGATCAATTTTAAAATGCTACTAACATTATAGAAACATTATCAAAAGCTAACATTATAAAAGCTAACGTTATTGGCCCAGACGAGAGAGAAGAAAGAAGACGAAAGAGAGGAAGAAGAGAGAAAATAGATGAAAAGATATGATATAACATCTGAATTTGCAGAGAGTTGAATTCATTTGTCACCAACGTTACGCTTAAAACACCTAATTAAATTAATGAAACTTTTCCTTAACTTTGTTTCAAACAAGAAATAAATTTGTAATTTTGAAAAGCGCCAAAATGTTATCTGGGTTAGTACATTAATTAAAACAGTACTTAAAAGTTGGGCGGTAAAAGCTCGTGGCGCTATTTTTAAGTTTTAAACGACTTGACACATTTTCGACGGGTGCACGACAAGCGATAAACGGTGATTACCACCTGACGAATGTTAGTTGATTGCATTTTTAATGATCGCAGTGAACAGGCTCGTCATAAAGCTGTTCATATGTCCACATACCTCAATTGTGAATCCCTGTTGTAGTCTGTATCGGTAATGTCGGTGTAACATCTATCGTGATTACCGTAAATTGGATACAGTAGAAATTGACGATTGATGGAATTAATTTAAAATTTGCGGAATTTATCAAGGCATAAATACCTCAGATTTGTCTGCCTTGTTGGTCAAGTCGTTGAGTCGTGAATCCCGGGTCAGGTGCTATTAGAATTTCTAACTTGGATTTTCTAACTTAGATTTTCGAATACAATTTTCTCATTGTGCCTCGGAGTCAGAATCTATGCCCAGGAAATAGATTCACCACCAACATTTCATGGGACGTAAAACGTAACTAGTGAGTATCCACACTCCTCTATTTATGTACCTCTTCAGGGATTACAGACATGATGTTAGGAATAAATTCCTAAGAGATACGCAGGCGAAAATGGGATTCTCGTAAATGGCAATCATTCGTCCAGAACCGCATCCCTACTCTTTTCCATTTAAGCAATTCTCAACTTCGCTTACTTAATAGTAATAGAACAAGTTCATCAGCTCATTAATTAAAACTGTACTTAAAAGTTAGAAGGAAGTATCTTGTTGAGTTATTTTTTACTTTCAATGTAAGCTCGGTGTGAACTTGCTGCACGGGATGAATTGAAAGTTTGAAGTTTAAATTGTTTCAAACGGAAGGGATAAGATATAATTTTAAATTTATGAAGATCGCTTGTGGAGCTCCGACGATACCAGGTAATTAAGTTTGAAGTTTAATTGTTATGAACTTTTAAATATCGATTAACGACAAAGCGGAACTCGATGTACCTGCCTTTTTTTGGAAGGTGTCTATCTGTTGTAACATAAAGTTTTAAATACTTCAGTTGCTAAATTCGAGTTGCTATCAAAAACACTGAGCAACGGTAAGCAAAGTTTCACGTTTTGTGTTTTGTAAAACTCAACAAAAGTTTTCAGTGGAGTAGAATACGGTCAAAATAACCAAGCTGGATATCTGAAAAATCTACATATAATTGTATGATTCACTCGTAGTAGTACCTAATAAATAAAGTAAAATAAAGTATGACTTGCCAAAACAAAAGACCTATTTTATTTATTCGTGCCTATAACATTCTTTAAAGCTATTCAATATGGTATTGATTACTACTAGTGCTAATAACGGGAGTCGCTAAATTTGATTTTAAATTTACTTCAAAATCCTAATAAATAAATGCGTTCAAATTGTGGACAAATCATAACAAAATGCGGTAATCAATCTTTGAAGCAATTAAAACCAATGTTATTTGATCACTGCTCGGCTCCGCAAATATCCCTGTGGATTGATTACGTCGAGAAAAAGAGCACTCATAACATTTGTTACAACCGTTCGCCTAAATTAATTAAACTGGGTAACCTCTCCACGCATAACTCATATTGGTCTCTGAGGTAATATATTATAGGAATCCGGTAAACGGTAATAAGAACAAAGAAACTGAAGTCAGTAAATTTTCCAATATAACGAGGATAATTTGATGGCTGAATAATTTTGCTGGTTATCTATTTATTCATAATAACTAGCTGATAGCGTACCGTTATTACTATAATTATATTATTGTTATTTTTAGGACTTCCTCGATTTTCATGCACTGCGAAATACGTCAATAAAAATAAAAATTAATATATTAAACATACTAAATATATGAATGCCTAAATTTCATTATCAACCTCTAGATGTCCAGTGCTGGACATAGGCCTCCCCTAATCGACGCCACTCTTTACGGTCCTGGGCTATCTTCTTCAGGTCGTCGGACCATCTGGCAGGAGGGCGATACATATGATGTGATGACATACGGTGCCAAGATGTGGCCTTTTACTGTGGGCTTCACACACAAACTCAAAGTCGCTCAGCGAGCTATTTGTATGATTGTAATTGTATGAACGCAATATGAACGTGTACTGTAGGTGAGGTCACATCTCGCTAAATATTGTAGTCATTAATAATTTCACCTGTAACGACAAGAACATCTTGGAATTCGTGGAAATTTCCATTTCATTTGGGACTCGATCAAAGTTGTCTCAAAAATACGAATCGCATTAGACAACCATTAAAACTTGGCCGGAATTTATTTCCCTCTACAACAATGTTTCAAATTAGGTGCTTAGATTATAGGGTTGGAATTACAAAAAGTCGAAAAACTTGTTCGGGCTGCTTCGTAATTTCGACAATCTTGGCAATTGTTTTTTTAATGTAATTTTAGTAAGAAGGGGCACACAGAATGCCCTGTAATAAGCGTTATTGTATTTATAAGCTTCGCAAACGTAGAATTGCATGGTAATTTATTAATGTCTTACAAGTACAATCTAAAGTTAATATTCTTGCAATTCATATACGTAAGCACGGCATTAAATCTTAAACGTAATTAATTATAACAATAGAAATTAATTATGAAGTTCAATTTAATTATACATATAAAATTAGACAAATAATACATTCAAGTGTAAGTCACAGTTACCGATTAATTAAAAGCTGTATAGCAATGTATGAGAGATAAATAAATAGGTCCTCTTTAGTATGACGCACACGAACGATATGCTAAGTCAACGACTCCAGGCGCTTTCGTTGATCTACGAATAAATACCAAAGGAGCTATTAGAAATTTTTCTATACGTTTTGGCGCCTTGTTTTACACGTTAACTGCACTTTGCCGCTAGATGCTGTTGCTGACAAACAATTTTGGAAAACAATACGGATTATTTAAAAATAATGGATACGAACACCTGATCATCGGGCTCAGTAGTGGGCTATTATAATTGTCCAGCAGTAAACGGGAGTAGGTGATGTTGATGATGAAGATGCTAAAAATATCCAAAAAAAGCGTTCTGTTTAATTTTATCACAATCGAAATATCAAGAATCTGTTGACCTATTCATCCAGAAGGTGGTGACCCCAAATACTGTATAGGGTTTGTGCGCTCGATATCCATTAGGGAAAAATTTTAGTATAGTAGGCACAAGCCTTTGTTCAGTGTATGGTTGTAAAAAATATGTGCATATTCCTATATGAATATTTATTAACTGTCTCGTTACCATTTCCATCTAGTTTGGGGTCGGATCTAATGCGCATTTGTGATTTCCCATTTTAATTATTATTAGGAAAATACTTTACAGTTATCGTAAATCACATTATTTTTCACTAATATCACTATGAAACTTAAAACTATATACCTATATAGCTATATTATGTATTTATAAACACATCGTCTACATTAAACTTTTACGTATGATTTGGCAAATATTGTCTAAAGATTAGCCGAAAGTTTTTAAATGTACTTTCTTCGTTCTTTAATTACCGATTATTCCTATTATTTGATATATTCCCTAAACAAAAGACATTACGTATCTCGGCGCAACGTATGTTGGAACTATGCTATAAAAAAGCTATGTAGGTAAGTCCATAAACCTGAAAAAGTAATTTTTGATTCCATGCATAGCTAATTCTGCGATGAAATAGACGTAAACATGACACTAGTCATAAAGACAAAAAGCGCGTACAAACAATAGAGCCACAACTGTGCTTTCTGAACGAATTAAAGCAGAGCGGTAATGGTCGGCGCAAGTGATTAATGAACTGCGGGTTCAGTGGCGGTAGGTTCGGCGTTTGAAAGCGATTTAGAATCAATATTGAGAGCTTTTGAAATTATTGTTTTGGCATGAAACATAATTTTATTTTTCATTTCTCCAATGTTTTCTTCGGCGCATCACAGATAAAATATACTTTGCCAGACGGGGTGAATGAATCTATTTCATATTTGAATTTGAGCATTGAAAACATCTGTTGCAGTTATGGATATTAATCTACATGTGGCTGTGTGTATGGACATTTTTCTTCTTGTATTTTCGGTTCTGATTTATTATTTACATTTTTAATGTAGATGTTATTGGAAAATTTACCTCAATAAGTAAAAAACCTCAATAAAATAGAAACGATAAAAATGGGAATGTTAAAGAGTCATTATAAAGAGCTTCCATCAGCCATCATCAGCTTATAGCTAGGCACATCGTTCCCGAAGTCCAGGCCGGTGCGAGCACTTAATTCCTCTAATGTCATCTCTACTGCTGTTTGCCAGCCATCCCGCTCGGCTGCTCTTTGAGATCCAATAGAAGTCATCCAAGCACATGTCATGGGAACCTGATTTTCCTTACACATCAATCGTCTGTAACAATGTTAACGTTTTAGAAACAGGCAGATAAGCTCATTACGGTATAATTAACAAACCGTAGACGGGACTAGTAACAATATAATGTAAGGTTTTATACATGAATTTTGTAACCGTTATTTATTAATTTAAAATTAATTATTATTAGTACAACAACATTTAAAAGCAGTGATAGCTTAGTGGTTAAGAATTCAGCCTCTCACTCCGGGGGTGCTGGGTTCGAACCATGGCGCGCACCACTTTACAAAAAGTGCGTTTTAAATTTAAAATTAAAATATCACCTACTAACGGTAATGGAAAACATCATGAGGAAACCTGCACACCCCAGAATTTATAAAAAAAAATCTAAGGTGTGTGAAGTCTGCCAACCAGCACTTGGCCAGCGTGGCATACTAGTGCCCTAACCGTCTCGTTATAAGAATGAGACCCATACATACTCCAACAGTGGAATGATAAATGGGTCGATTATTAGAACAACATTTGTGTTACACGACATTTATCTTATACTCATTATGTTATAGGTACCTACTCAACATTCAGGTGTCTTTAAATTCCAACTTAATTCTGTCTCACGTATCTGCGTGAGACAGAATTGCAACTCATGCAATTTTTAATAAGCATATTTGTATGTTCGAAAGACAATTGACTGCCTCGTTGATCTAGTTGTTGCAAGCACGACTGCCGATCGCGAGGTCCTGGGGTCGGGCCCTATTGGATATTCTAATTTAGGATTTCTAGTATTGACTCGTCTGAATCTGCGCCCGGCGTATAGCAATAAGCTCACCGCCTATTCCACGGGACGTAAACGTAACTGGTGCATCGTGAGAGCGTACTACACGTGTTGTTAGGTTTTTTGTATGTCCGAAACATTAGTAATCTAACAGCCTAGGTTGACATACAAGTTTTAGTGAAACACTAATCGGTATTAACAACTATTACACTAGTACCTTTGCTTTACTATTTGTGAGCCAATTCCGAGCCCTCTGTACTCCGGATGAACGATGATGCCTCTTCCCTGATAGAAACTTTCATATGTGTCATACAGTGACTGGGGAATTGCCAAGACGTCCAGTATTTGGAACATTGCATCTAACTCTTTGTTCTTAAACTTTATATCAAACTGTGAAATTAACATAATTAAATTTTACAAAAGCATAACTTTTTCCAATATGTACCGACTTAACTTTCGAACCTATCCGATGTCCCTTTTCATGAGCTCCCGGCGACCATGGCGACGTCTCAGAGCAGACTAGCTTTTCGATTAAATAATTAATCTGCTTTACATTAAATAGTGCGTGATAGAAATATAAAGCATTTTTTTATTCCACAATTACTATCTTATCATTAGGAAACCTATCGCTTGGAAAGGAACGTTTAAAACACTGATTCAATAAGACATGTAAACTTTAAGTAAATACCTAAAATAAATATGGACAATACCTTCTCTAAGACTTCTTTTATTGATATTTTGTGAACCGTAAGGTGAACGATAGACACCGCCAAGATTTCATTGAACTCTTCTAAATCCGTGTCTAAACAGCAGATCGTTATATACCCCGGATTTGACTCGTATATTTTCTTAAGCAACATCTTGTACTCTTCTATAGCATCATTGTTTGTATAAATTCCTATAAATTAAGTTTAGTATATTAGTAAAATATAATAATATTGTATTATAAGACCGTCACTTTTTTATTTAACAACATTCTACTCATATTTTGAATAATTATAAAAATAAACTATTTTTACCCAACAATATATAAAAGAATAATTTTTCACTGCTGGCGACACTTCCATCACTGAAGGGAACCTGCAGTATTTTTTACCATGTAGTATATTAGTGGTAAACCCGTTCGTCGATTGATTTTAAGCCACCCTTAAAGTATTGGACGAACTTTGACGATTGTCACCTAACGAGTACGATTCGTGCCAATTACTTCTGAGCCCTTACAATCTGGAACAGCGTAAGGGCCACGAGCCTTGGGCAAACAGTGCAGTTTCATCATCAAAATCGTCAGCCTCTTGATGTCCACTGCAGGACGTAGACCTCCCCTAATCGGCGCCACTCAATTCGGCCTGGGCCTTCGGAATCTAGCAGCGTCCCGTTGTCTTCTTCAGATCGTCAGACCACCTAGTAGTGCAGTTTATAAATAATTTTTTGCTACTAAATCGGAGAAATGTTAAAAACAAACCTGCAACTTTGTGTATGGATTCATCTTTGTAGTGAGTGCTTAGAAATGTCACGAATTCCTTCTTACGGTTTTCGGGTAGATCCTGTATTCGCAACTTAATCACGCTTCCATCTCGCTTCTTTGACTCAAATCTTAGCCATGTTTTGGAGAATTCTTTGTTGGAATTCATAGTCTGTGTGTTACATTAATATTTAAAGTATACGTCGATATTACTATCGCTATCGATGCTATTAAATTAAAGTATACTTCAAATATATCTCGTCTGTTCGAGATCACGGTCACTCACTGTGTCTTAAACGTAAGAAACTTATGTTACAGACAGCAATCGTCAGAACGAAAAAAGCATCAATTAAACACAAACTGTCTGTACATAAGTCATCATGTTTTATACACGCTTACATGCGATTATTTACAATTGATAAAACCCTTTTATCTATCTATGTCATGATAAAATTATTTTGTAGTAGATATGTACCATACAACGTCTTTTTATATTTTCCATTCTATATAAATCACATTGAACTAATGGAAAAAAGTAATTTTATAATTATTATTTTTTTTATTTTACAACAATAGTATTGTGGTAGAATAGTTACTAAAGAGGTTCATTTAAGTGTAGAAGCTCGTGCCGAACAGTGGGCCATAAAAAAAGTCTGCCAAAGTAGCCCGCAGTCTTTTACGAAAATC
Organism: Parelbella ahira ahira; assembly: GCA_018244795.1. Taxonomy (NCBI): domain Eukaryota; kingdom Metazoa; phylum Arthropoda; class Insecta; order Lepidoptera; family Hesperiidae; genus Parelbella; species Parelbella ahira. The sequence goes on from DWME01001979.1 coordinate 11,957, forward strand.
GATTTTGTAAATCTACGGTACGTACTTGATTGGTTAACCGGTAGTAGCAAATTTCCATTAATGTTTCTGTGGCTCACAGGGAACGTTAAATATAAAAGATCCTGCCTACCTTTTGGTAACCGTACGACTATGTAAAAATATATTATGTGGTTTGCATGTACAGTACGTTTTTCTATACTATACCTACATGTTAACTATACGACAATGCGGTCCTGAATGAAGTAATAATAAGTCGTCGTGAATAAACTAGCATACCTACTCATTTGACCTCCCTTTCATGTAAGTACTGGCAGGATATTCTAACTCAATAAATGAAAGAAAAAAAGAAAGAAACAACTTTATTGCGTTACATAATGCGGCACATACACAGAGAATATAAATATAAGACGAACATAAAAAAAAGAAAGAGCAAAAATGACAGCTCATGACATGACAATGCCGACTCAGTCGCCTAGTTGACAAGTCTGTCACCTAGATGGAAGCACTGTCGTCTTTCATAGGTGTTCCTAATAACAATATGAACATACATATCTATTCTCCTATTTTTGACCAATGGAATAAATGTTTGAGAAATCGTATATCTCTGCATAACCTAATTAAATATAACATCACTGCAATTGTCTTCGGGCCATTCCAGAACCCATAATTGCCATGAATTTATTTAATAATAAAAATGGAATATGTTACAAAATTACCAAAGAGGATTATTTCATAGGATACTTCTTAAAGAATGTACCGACTATTCATTTAGAAGAAAATTATTATATGAAATTTGTACTGTACAGTGTGTGTTACGACTCAGATTAATCTTAACGGAGCTTATAATACTGTATCAAAGAAAAAAATACTTAATATTTATATGTATATTAGTTATCGGAGTAAAAATGTTTCCAGCCCTGCGAAAAGTTCTATTAGCGAAATAACACAATCTATCATAGATATGACTGTAAGCTCGACATAAGTCATAAAGATAAAAAAGGGAGTATAAACAATAGAGCAACTGAGCTCAGCACGAGCCATTGAAGCGAGTCGGTGAGAGTGATTAATGAATGGTTGTTGTACCCTCAGGAATAATTTAGATCATTTTTTACAGGTTATACGAATTAAATGTTAGATCTGTAACATCACACCTGTAATCCCCGAAGGCGTAGGCAGAGGAGTGTAGTACACTCTCACGTTTCACCAGTTACGCTTAAGTCCCACGGAATAGGTGGTGAGCCTATTGCCATATACCGGGCACAATTCCTGACTGACAGACAGTTAAATATATATTTATATTATTTTATACTTTTCCATCAAATATAACATACAATCTGATCGTGATGAAGTGGTAAAATGTGTAAATAAACGTGCCAGTTATAAAAACTAATTACTCAACATAATTTTTTTATTACTTTGAAATATAACTTAAATATGTTTTTACTGTCGCGATAACAGCTAGCAAAATTTTAGGATCATGAGAAAGAACCTTGTACAGGTCCGAAACTACTCGAGCCATCCTGAAAAACGCACGTGAGTTAGACCGGTACATATATAATCATGTGTATAAATAGTCACGAAACATTCAACAATTAAATAATAATACCGCACTATTATAATATGTATAAAATATTTGTATTATATGAAATTATTGTAAGATTTTGTATTGCAACTGGCGGATCCGGCAGAAGTCGTGTACGAAAAACCAGCCCCACATTTTTTCACACATCGACTACAGCGCCACCTACCGGGTCCATTTTTCAATTCAGGGACCCACTCGAACAATAACAAAAAGTATCATTAACATCATCCCTACCTTTTACATCAGTGACACACAGACAGCAGCGCCACCTACCGTACCAAATGTAGTTTAAAATAATACAGGAACCCATTGAAATAAACACACATAATGTCATCCAAGTCGATTCAACCCTTCAGTAGGAGTAAGGGGACAAACACACGTACGTATGAGTTGCATAATTATATTAAGATAAACATAAAATAGATGAATTACATATATTAATGATGGTATCCTGTAGCCATCATTAGTTTATACGTCGGTACAGTATCTTCAAACTCCAGGCCGGTGAGACTGGTTAATTCCTTAACCGTAATCTCGGCGACTGTCGTCCAGCCCTCCCGTTCAGCTGCCTTTTGAGATCCAAGTGACGTCATCCAAGCGCTGGTCAGCGGAATCTTGTGCTCGTCGCATAACATCCTCCTGTCATTGATACCATCTTTATATTGAACTGCCTGTACAGTCGACCTGACACATGAAGTCACTTCAGTTGTTAATGCAGGTGTTTGTTACCTGGTCAGTTTTTTTAAATATAGTATAAGTCCCTAAGAACGACGGAAGAAAGAGTAAATGATAGTTAACTATGTTGTTCATTAAAAACCTACTCATCCAACAGGGAATAACAAATAACTGAGTGTTTAATTGGTGCAGTGATTAGTGTGAGTCGTGAATTCGGTTCCCACCCAGGATAAATATTTATGTGGTAAGCCCAAGTACTTTTTCTATGTTTAGGTATAAAAGTATCTATGTAAGTATGTATATTTATTAGCCGTCTGGTTTCCATAAATAACATAAGTTCTCTTGACGCTATTTTTGGGACAAGATGGCTATGTGTGTTTATTTATTTATCTGTTTACTGTTCATTGCACACCGTAAGCAGGCATAACAAAGCGCTAGCTTAATGCCCAGTGGCATTCTCCACCAGTCAACCCTTGGAGAAAAGTAAGACGAAAAATAAACAAGCCAGGTGTAAAAAGGGATGAAGAAAGAAAAAAAGAAGAAATATAATAGTAAACAACAATAAATGAGTTAATAATTAATATACGTAAAGTAAAATATACATATAAACATGATATATATATACCTACATTTATGTTACATAAAGTAGAGATATAAAAAATTGTATTAATAAATGACACTGCACTACTTTTTTGTTATATTCTGATAGGTTCATTGATGATTTATATATAATGAAATCAGACAAGCAATCTTTAAACCTTGATCTTGTCCTATAAAGTATAGAAAGATTTTTGACGGTTGGCTTTTTCTTACCGATATGCAATTCTTGGCTTTGTCTAAAACTCTGTAATATTATACCTCCTGTGAATTTCAAGCAATCAGAAACGTATACTATACATATGAATTATCTTATGTGTACATCAAGCAATCAAAAACGTATACTATACATATGAATTATCTTATGTGTACACCAAGTAATCAAAAACGTATACTATACATATGAATTATCGTTTAAATCAAAGTACCAAAAATCAAACATTGACCTGTTAATTTCAATTTTAACTAGTTATTAGGTGACGAAAATCTGTTACCTTTGTTTGACAAATTGACTAGCGATCCCCAGCCCCCTGTAATGGGGATGAACAATGATGCCTCGTCCTTCGTAGTACTTTTCATATTTATACCTTAGTGGAAACTTCGGTAGTGCATGATAAATTTTTAAAAGGTCTTGCAATTCATTATTTTTCGCTTTCATCTGTGAATTTTACATTTCAACGTTATGTTATTATTTGTATTATTATATTGGCACGCCAGGTCACTTGATTGTTTTATTTTAATAGTTTTGTCTCATTATTTTTATTACGAGGTATTTGCATACGAGTAATACTTTAGAAATATTAAATCGACCTTTGAAAAGGACTGGTCGATGTTGGCGTTTTTCAATTGAAGTAAACTAACACAAAATCTACATCGGTTTTTGTTCATGGAGAAGATGTGTGACATTATTTTCTATGACAATATCTAGTAATGAGTCGGAGTCTGGATCTGAGCCCGGCATGTGGCAATAGGCTCACCATCTATTCCATGGGACTTAAACGTAGCGGGTTAAACGTGTGATTGTACAAAACTCTTCTGCCTACCTCTTCGGAGATTACAGGCGTGATTTAACTTATTTTTGAAATATTTTTGTTGATTTCACTAAAGTTTAAAACAAATACAAAATATTTTAATTATAATTATTATTAACAAAACTATAACTTTATGTCATTTTTTTTTTAAATATTGGAGTTTAATTTTAAAGTTTGTATTCCCCTATTAACGCCCGTATGCAATGTTTAAAATAACGTTTTCTCGATCCCTAGTGAGGACATCAACACCAATTTCGAAATAGACAAAATACTGTCAAAAATACTACGTCCGTCGTATACTTTTTAATACGCTAAAACATTACAACCCTTCAATTTAATTATAAATTATTCCTCTTACTCTGCAAATTCAAATTTCCACGGTTATAATAATTGTTAATACAAATATTTGATTTCTTCTGTTCAAATAATCAGCCATAAACATTTCAGACGAGACTACACATTTTGTGAGTTGTCAAGTTAAGTAGCAGACCAGTATATATAAAAATTTGCCAAACATTGTAGTAGAATTGTATGTAAAATCAAAGTAATGGTCTCTAAACAAATAAATAAATAACAAAATGAACTCTTAATATTGTGATTATATTTCATTAATACATGAAGTTTTGGTTTAATTGTTTACCTTTTTTGATTTTTTACTAACTACTTACGATAAATGTTTGATTGCAATTTACTAATGTTAACTACATTAAACAATCTGAATGCCACAGAAACAAATTTATCAAACTATTTATGAATTATCAAGTGTGATGGTTTTAAGTCAGAATTTACCTCTTTAACGAAATTTTCCAAAATCAGTTGCCTGGACATGAGCTGTACCGAAGACACTGCAAGAATTTCTCCATGCCCTTTGGCATCATTGTCCAGACAACATATTGCTACTTGCGGTGGGCTTAAATCATACAACAAACTCAAATATGCTTTGTATTCCTCGATTGCTGTTTTGTTTTTGTAGATTCCTGATAAAAAAAATCTAGAGTTACGAACATAATTTCTTAGGACAGGGCGCGATGGCGCTCATTCGAGGAGGCCTATGTCCAGCAGTGGACTGACATAGGCTGACGATAATGATGATGTACATAATTTCACCAAGCATTACCTGTTTTCAAACATATTATAAATTTAGAATAAGATAGGACCTCATACACAACAATAATAAGATTACAATTCAATATTTACAATCTATGAAATAAACGATAGAATACAACAATCAATCGAGATTAAATCAAAACATTTTTTTTATTTAATTTGTGCAACAAAAATGAAATAAAAAATAAAAACCAACCTGCCGTTTTATGCGCCGGTTCATCTGAAACTACATAGTTTATAATAAACGACAATTGTTCTTTCTTACGACTCTTGGGCAGATCCTGAATCCTCAGTTTAACGACATTCCCATCTTTCTTTTTTGCTTCAAATTTGATCCACACCCTGCAGTTATCCTCCTCAGAAGCCATAGCACGCTACTAATAGTATCTAAGTTCCCCCAATTTACTTTTAGACGAGGACTTTTCGAGACGACGTTCGCTAAGAAGAAAAAGAAGAATATGAAGATCTGATGATAAATCTCAAATAGTTTGTAACACAGTGACACACAATAATACAGTGACATTACAGTTAAGCAAATGTTGTCTACCTACTAAAGATATTAGTAATTACCGCTTATCATGTCGCACGAAGTAATTTTATTACCGATCAATAAAATCATTTTTATTTATTTGTATGCAACGGATTGCGCCTTTAGGATAAAAATTGTCGTCATCGTCGTAATTATCACCCTATCTCCGTCCACTGCTGGACATAGGCCTCCCCCAATGAGCGCCATCGTGCCCTGTTACTCGGCTTATTCCATCCAGCATCTGCCTTTCGCAGGTCGTCATCCCACCGGGACGGAGGGCGTCGTACACTACGTTACTACTATTTAGGATAAAAGTAATATTTGAATATACGTTTATTTTCCTAATAGTTCCCGCAGCCAGTGAACATTCCATTTTAATAATAGTGTTTTATTTTAAGCATTATACGAGTATCTCTAAAAAGAAGTTACAAACGAGAGTATGTATTGTCATTCATCCCATGTTCTGAGAACTGCCAATGAATCTGCTACAAGAGCAAATGATGTTTCTATTGCAATATTGAGTTCAGCTTGAAAGTGTTTGTTAATTGTAATCGACTCGGATAGACGTCATGTTTAAATAAATATGGCCACACTGGATGACCACTTAACATACTCGTAGAATTGTTTCTTCGACGTTGCGCAACCGGAGTTTATAAACCATAATGTGTCTTAAAACTACTGGTTCATTCAGCTAACAATTTTTTTTATAACAATGTGATTTATTAAGAACAGCTTATTTGATTAATATTGCAAACTTGTTAAAAAGTACGTGATACTTTTTATAGTTTTTGATAATCGCCAATCGACACACCTTAGGAAATAATTGCTTGTTAAGTGTGGAATTGATTAAAAAGTACTGAATAAATTATAGCTTATAAATTGTCAGGAAGCATTTCTGAATAAAGTCATTAGACTGAGATAGCCAGTAATTAAATTAATTCAGTAATTAAAGTCTTCAACACGTTCAATTGTGTCGCTAAGAGTGTGTGTATTCAAAGCTGTATTTTCAAACGCAGAACAAGGTATGCATTTCCTAGTACTCGTTCAAATGAAGCTCGTCCCATTGCAAATTCTGTTATGTCGCACAACGAGGCACCCCAGGCTGCGTAATCCTTTTATGTAAATGTGACTCCTTTCACTGCCTGCCGAAATGAACCTTACCGGTATTGCAATAGGCGTTAAATTTATAATCATGCGCAAAGGTAAAGCTTATTCGTCAGTGTGCCCTAAATTCAAAAATTACTGGATTCGTCGCATCTCCTTGTAATGGAATAGTTATTAATGGAGTGGAAAAAAGACATTAAACGACTTGATCTGCACATGCGTTTGATAAAATAAAAATGTAAGTAGGTGTTTCTAGCAAAATAACTTCTTAAATAAATATCAATTTAACAGAAATTTCATAGAGACTAGAACTGAATTATTGTGTCAACTAATTATTTTGTTAACTATACTTCTAAGGTCTACGAATGTTCGTTTTTATTGCAATCCATTAAGGTTCCGATTTACTTTCTGAAGTGCAGGTTAATTTAAACAATAACTAAAAGTAAATCGCACTACAGCTCCTTTTTAAGCCGTACTGAATACCTCCTATAGTGAAAAAAATGTACTATAGAAATTATTTAGCTATCCTTGTGAACAAAGTCGCGAGAAAAAGAATGTCTCATGCAGTATTATTTAACTGCTTTCATAAGAAACGTGGCATAGCTAATGGATTCTTAGATAGGCAATAAATTTTACCACTATGAGCATTACATAAAATCCATTTAAATGTGAACTAGAATTTTTCGAAACCGACTGAAAAACTTTTTTTGGATTATTTCAGATTGTGAGTTCGTGTAATGCGATTGGGTCACTTTATATCAATACTACCGATTTAACGCGAATTTTGTTATTCAACCGTTATCACTGTACTCTGTCATTATATTCTATAAATTACATAATATTGTCCAATATTCTATCAAAATTGTTCACCACCACCCATTGTTGACCAAGGTTCTTCTACGTCCACTCCCTGTTTGCAGTTTGTTTGCTAATAGATTAATGGCAATATTGTCAGTGTTTATGACATTTTGTTTCTGGCAATATGTATACATCCTTCCTAATTAATGTGATTGCCGTGTTACTGTATTCATAAAAAGCAAAACGGATAAATTAACTACATAATATCGATGTTGAACCGACGCTGATAAATTAATTGGATAACTTTTGGGATAATACCTACTGAAACAAAAAGTATACAAGGAAAAAGATAAAGTTTTGACAGTCAGTGTGTTGCAGATCTTACGGGAAACAAGTTCCGTAACAATGTTCATAACTAAGAACATAGATATATGATTCGCCATACTCATAAACCTTAAAAGATTCTTGTACCACATAGAAAAGCTTCCAACATTAATAATGAGTTAGTAAGAAACTTTTTTTTTATTTTCGTATGTTAGGCTGACATTTGTTTTGTCACGAATCGGCCTAATACCAAGCAGAGATAATCACGCCGTACAACCACATTAATTACGTATTCAGTATATTTTATTACATTGTCGATGGATATTAAATAGATATGATATCCACAGAACATTAGCTATTCGACATGCTCTAAAAATAATTCAGCCATGAGTTGTTAAAACAATAATCTAACTCCTTCTAGATTTCGAAATGCTACAGTAATCTAATTGAAAAGCCATATGTTTAAATTAACGGCAATTAGAAATATTCATCCAGTTGTCATCAATTAGACCGAATTCTCATTAGTGAGTTCGTACTTTAATAAAATATAATTCGTAGGAAGTGACTCTTTAGCTGAAATATTATAAAGATGAGGCATTGAAGCTCCACGTTCTCGAAGTTTCCACGTCCTTTTAAACTCGTAATTATCGTCGTGTCGTGTCTTACAGCAATCAGATAAAAGACGATCTGTTAAAATTATATGCGAACTAAAGTCCATAAAAGCATTCGCTTTTATGGACTTTATAGACTGCATACAAGGAAATGTGAACGGGATCATTAAAGAATTTTATTCTTTGTTAAAAGATCTATGTACATATACCATATCGAAATTATTGCCAATGTGTTATAGTTTATCTCTTTGTCAGCCAACAACGAAGGAACGGATTGATATGGTGGTTTTTTATAGGATTATGAGACAGATAATAACCTTGTTTTAAAATATAATATATTATTACCTGCGTAAACAAATTAGAGGTAACAACAGGTACACTGTTTTTATCACATTTTTATTAAATGTGTAATAATTTTTTGTACTCTCGGACCCGTCATAATTAAACCTCACAGTTGAGTTGGGGGCTGTAGGTTCGATAATATATAATTTTGGCGCAGACAAGATCGATTCCAGACAAATATTTGTGTGATGAGCACGGAAATATGTTCTGAGCTTGGGTGTTCAATGGTGTATATGAGCTTGAGTTAGAAAATTGATACATGTAATTTTTTGATTCTCTATATCTTCGTAATTTGATTATCGAAGGATGTTCCAATAATATAAATAATAATACACACATACACAATCGATGAGCAATAGGAAATGTTACACAACATTGTATCATACACAGAAAGAACGGAATGAGGTATTTCTAACAAAACATATCTCATATATCCATATCTATGATAAAAATGTGATAATTATAAATCTATTCAATAGCATGTCTCCGTCTGATACGGTCATTATCAAATGTGACATAGGTGTCTAAATATATACATATGTTTATCTGAATAAATGTCTGACTGTATTTTTATGCCCAAAATTATTTATTGCTCGATAGCGCAAGTACGTAGACTGCCAGTCGATGACAATAACCGCGCTCACTACATCACATTATTTACATACTTTTTCATACACATTTTATTACCACCTCATACTACTTAAGAGTTCAGTTGCAGAACTTTCCATTAGTTACAGAGCTACTTGCCATTTCTCTTCCTTTATTACAAAGAGAAGGCAAAATATATAACGGTAAGAATTTTGTACATGGAAATTATTCAAGACCTAAGGAGGTCTAAGCGAAATTTTTTAAAACACTGCATCTGGCGGGTCGTCGACAGTTTTGATTAAAATTCTTGTACAAATACTCCCGAGAACGAACCACCTCTAGGTAGGTGGGCGTCGCTGACAGAGCTTTGGAAGTACATGAGAATGTTTCTACTGAGTGGGTGACGTGAACACCGTTCGGGGAAAGTGTGACATAACCCGTTGTGTAACCGAAGAGAATGTGACATAACCAGTCCTTGCTGAGGCACGGATGAGTAGACATAAGACAAATCTAGACAATGAAAACAGTCGTTCTGTACAACACAAATGCGGGAAAGACGAATGTAGCGAGAAAGAAAGTCATTATCAAGAAGGAATCTCGAAGCTCTACGATATCAAATTGAACCCCCAATAAAACTTTTCTACGGGCTTACACACTTTATGTACTCCATCCTCCATTTTGAGACTATGTTAAGCAAGGTACCTAACCACGCAGTGGCTCTAAAGCTCATTCTCAACATGTTTTATGGACAACAGCTTCCTTTTTGACATTATACTCAGCACGAAAGTGGTTGCAATACTTTCAAAGGAAAATAAGGTGGTAATATTGAATCGGTACATTGGGTAGGTGTGTCACGTGACTTATCCATCCATTGAGAAGTAGGCCAAGCAGTACTTACGCGAGTACTCAACGAATCCCGGATATTCGCGAACTTTGTATCGGCGGCGCAACAGGCGGATCAAGGCAGAGATTTAAGACGAACTCGTAACGTGTACAGGTGTTTTTATTCATATTGAGATTTCTGAATATATACAGTCGCCTCTTTTTATACATATACAGACTTTCTTGGGTTTTTTCCAAAAATTACTGCGTTAGTCGTGTGTCGAGAATGAATAGTCTGCCTGACTGGTTTGTGGTTATAAGCGCGACTAATGATCTAGAGGTTCTTGGTTCGATTCTCGGATCGAGTGTCTACTATTGGATTTTTCTAGTTTAGATTATCTAGTACCTAAGTACTAACTAGCAATATGCTCACCATCTA